>PVJO010003681.1:0-119822 GCA_004026905.1 Hystrix cristata | reverse complement strand
TTCACACTCTGGCCTATCTATCAGGCCTCCATTTGAGGGGAAATGAGAGAAACATTTGACAACTTACTTAGAAAGTATCTTGATAAAGACTTAAAAAATAGGGGTTGAGGGGTTGGGGATTTTAGCTCAGTGGTAAAGTGCTTGCCTAGCAAGCGCAAGGCCCCGAGTTCAATCCCCAGCATCCTCCCCCCCAAAAAAGACATAAAAAATAAATCTGATGCTGGTTTAAAAAAAAAAGAAGAGGGAAAGGGAAAAATTGAGAGGTGTTAGGTACATGCACCAACTCCACACAATGAATGTAATTATTACATAGTGCAAAGATGTACTAATAAAACATTTAAAGATTTAAGTATCTCATCCTCCCTGCCCCCCCAAAAAAATTACCAAAGAGCACTGAAAATGGAGAAGCCAGGAAAAAAATTGACCAGTGAACAATATACAGAAGTGAGGAAGGAAACTACATATGTTGAGTGGCTACTCTGGGTCAGGTATTGTGCTAATTGTTTCATATAGTACTAAGGTAAGAGAGAAGAAATAAAGATGGTAGAAAGGAGACAAGGAAAATTATAACCAAAAAAATTGAACTTTTAGGCAGACGGCAACTCCAGGACACAAAGTTACCCAAGGTTATCTACATCAGTATTCTCTAGGTTTGTTTATGCTTCTTTTCTTCTAGGCCCATCACACCCCAAATCCCTTAAAAATGCTTTAAATCCATAAATTAGAAGTAAAGGGCAGAAACCTGATTTTAAAATAAAAACACCCTCCTAAAAAAAAAAAAACTGGTAGAGTTCATGCCTTTCACCTGTAAAATGGGCCATTATCTTTCTCCTGTAAAATGGGCCATCCTTTTCCTATAAATGAAGACCAAGACAGAACTTCCTATAGATTCATAAATTCCACATACTTCCACTACCAAAAACAAACAAATATTCTCAGCTCCAGACTGCAGTATGCCTCTCTCTCATGAGGGTTTGCACATTGTTTCTTTGGGTGTGTACTTTTAAATTTCTGCACAGTAAATCCCTTTATGCTTCTTACGGATGTGTCTGAAAATTTTTTCTGTGACAGGAGTCAGTGAACCTGCAAATTTATTCCATGTGTAGGGTGGGCTTAGGTTTTTCCATTTGCACTTGGGGAACCTCCTCAGCCCCAGCCCAGTGACAGTAACACAGGACTTTATGTAATTCTCTCAATATTACTTTCTACTTTAAAACAAGTATTAGTACCCCCAGTACATGAACAAGGAAAGTGAAGCTCAAAAATGTTAAGTGCTCGAGGCCACAGAGCTAGAAAATTTTTTACAGCATTGCATGTTCCCAATAAATGTTGTAGACATTGAATATCTAAACTCGTCAGAAGAAGGAGCAATCCAGAAGGCTTAGTGTGAGAGAAAGACTTCATGAAAGATCTGAGCCGAGCATGGTGGCACACACCTGTAATCCTAGCACTTGGGAGGCTGGGGCAGGAGGATCACTGCAAGTTCAAGGCCAGCCTGGGCTACATAGTGAGTTCAAGCGCGGCCTGAACTACATAATGAGACCCTGTCTCAAAAATACAAAAAAAAAAAAAAGAAAAAGAAAGAAAGATCTGAGGGTCCAAAAGCATAACACCTTGAAATTAAGCAGAACTTTGGTAGAAAAAGAGGTGGAAGGATATGCCAGGCCTGAAGAGAAAAGTCAGGGCATGGAGGAAGCTCAATCCAGAACGGTTATGTGTTGGAAGGACAGAGGTGAAGTTTTGGGGTAAAAAGTGCCAAAACAGTATCACATGCCCAGTGAGGGAGGTCCTTGGCTGCCAAGATTGAAAATGAAAGAATTTTCTGCCTGAAGTTTTCCTTGTACCCCATTACCTCCCAGCATCACTTCCTGGCCATTCCTTCTGGCTGTGGGGTACAACTGGGGGGAGAGATGGACACTGAGGAGCTGGCCAGTCTCAGCTCCATCGCCCACTAGTCATGTGAGTTTCCCTAAAATTACCTTGCCTTCCTGAGTCTGTCTCTTTTTTGGCAGAATGGGATGTGTTGGTGATTTATCACATGGGCTAAACTATACTGGGCATCCAGCACTGTTGAATGTGAGGGGCTTCCTTTGTCATCCTTTAAACCCCACCCCCCCAGACCTGGCCCAAGTTCTACAAAGAGTCTGCAGACAATTCATGGGGCAAACTAGTTCTTGGAAGAAAGGGAAAATCACCTCCCACTTCCTGCATATTATATTTCTGCTTATGCATTCTGATGTCCTGCTTGCTTTTTTAGGCTCTAAGTGCTATCCTGCTGACTCACTTCCGACTTCTCGTTCATCATGCTCAGCTCCTGAAAATGGAACGGGATGGAAAGGGCCGGAAATTGTACTATCCGGAGAGGAGTTTAAGGGGACAGACAGCCCACACAGATAGAATGCTGGGGACATGAGCTGAGCCACGCCCAGATTGCATTTCTTGTCTCACACTTGGGACATGTAGCCTTGGATTGTACTACTAATAATAACCACCCCACTTACAGACACTGATGAGGAGCAGGCCCCAGGCTATGTGCTTTTCACCAATTGTCTCTGAATTATCACAGCTGCAGAAGTCAGGTCTCTCTATTTCACAGACTAGGACATTCACGCTAAGATATGTTAAGGAAATTGACCAAGGTCACACAGCTAGTAAGGTGCAGAGCAAGGATTCAAATATATGATTTAGAGCGCTGCTAATACAATAGCCAAGAACCACATGTAGCTAAGGAGCACTTGAAATGTGGCTAGGGCAACTGAAGAAACTGAACTTCTAATTAAATTGAATGTTACTGTTTGTACCTGCAGAGCAAACAGCAGATTTTAAAGACTTAGTATGACTATATAGATATAATTTTATGTTGATTACATGTTAAGATGACAATATTTTGGATATAGTAAAATATGTTAAAACTAATTCTCCTTTTTATTCACTTTTTAAGTGAAATTACTAGAATATTTAAAATTTCATATGTGGTTTTTATATTTCCGTCAAGGCAGTGCTGATCTAAACCATAAACATTCGATGTTCACTAGACCAGTGACTTCCTGAATTTTTTTGTTTTTGGGATTTTTTGGCAGGGGTGCTGGGGATCAAACTCAGGGCCTTGCACGTGCTAGGCTACCGCTCTACCGCTGAGCTAAATCCCCAACCCCTTCCAGATGTTTTTGATCATTTTTGAGCATAACTTCTCAATTTGTGTGGTTTATTTATAACTTATGTAGAGCTGCAGGTATAGCTCAGTGGTAGGTGCCTGCCCAGCATGTATGAGGCCCTGGGTTCAATCCCCAGTACTGCAAAGAAAAAAATTATATATGTGTTACATTATTCTATAATACTACATTATCAAACATCAACAAAATTGATTTTTTAAAGGGCGAAATAAAAAAACAAATAGAAATAGAAGCCATACTAATTTTTTTCAAAGAACCAAATGGGTCACTTTGTGTACCCTCTGAGGTGGGCACACCTGATTTTGTTTTGTTTGGGGGGGGCGCTGGGGATCAAACTTGGGGTCATGCACTTGCTAGGCAAGTGCCCTACCACTGAGCTAAATCCCCAACCCCAACACACCTGTCTTAGTTAGGTTTTCCAGAGTCAATGGTTTGTAAGAGAGCAGATTTATACAGGACATTTATAAGTTACAATATTCACCCACAAGCCAAGTACAGGAAGAGTGCCGAATGTCCATCTAGGCGCTGGAGACCCAGAAGATCCAATCAAGGGCTGGGAGCCCACGGCACTGTGCCATGTATGTCCGTGTCTGCAGGTGAAGGCTGAAGAAATCTTTACTGGAACCAGGAGAGGCTGCTTGCAGCAGAGATGACAACCAGAGCTCCTCTGAAGCAACAGCAGCCATCCTCGACTACAGCAAGGCCCCAAGCTCCTTCCTCGATGAGAATGGCCAAGTTCCTTTCAGGAGAACCAGCCACAGCAGAGCTTCTCCTGGGAAACAGCCTGCCAACTAGCTTCTGCTCCCACTCTGCTTTATGCTGCGTCAGCAACAATCCTCAGGTGGATCCTCTACGCCCAGCATCACACCAGCTCAGTTCAGCTGGGCGTTCTGGCTCACGTTGACCACATTAAGTCCACCACACCTGATTTTGGAAACTCCTGTTCCAGACAGAGAGCTCCTGAAGGGCAGAGACTCTAGCATAAGTATCCCCCTTTCCCACACTGAGCATAGCACCATGCCAAAAGATAATTTGTGCTTAATGTGTGTTTGTGGAAGGAATAACTCTTGTGTAATAATTTTCTGTTGGATTAGATTAATCTATTTATTTCACATGTATTAAGCACTCTCTATGTGCCAGGTACTATACTAGGTGCTAAAAATAAAATTTAAGACTGATCCCCTTTCTTCTAGGCCAGTGTTTCTCAAACTTCAATGTAAGAGTCACCTAGAGGGCTTGCTGGATTCTTGCTCCTCTTTTCCTACCTCCAACTCTCATTCAGTAGGTCCGGGGTAAAACCAGAGAATTTGCATGTTTAAGAAGCATCTGGCTGGGCATGGTTGCACACACCTGTAATCCCAGCACTCGGACAGCTGAGGCTGGAGGATTGTCTCGAGTTCAAGGATAGCCTGGGCTACTAGTGATTTCAAGGCTAGCCTGGACATATAACGAGACCCTGTCTCAAAAAACCAATAAAAGCACACACCTGTAATTCCGCTACTTAGAAGGCTGAGGCAGGAGCATGGCAAGTTTGAGAGAAACCTGGAAAATTTATAGACCTCCCTTCTCAAAACACAAAATACAAATGGGCTGTGTTCAATCCCCAGTACCACAAAGAAGGGGCAAAAAAAGGAGGAGAAAAAGGAGAAAGAGAAACTGATTTTAAGAAAGTATACACTTTAGAAAAGACTGATACACACTAGAAAATTGGAAGGGCCTCCCAAATATAATGTGAGAATGAGGGTAGAAGAGAATTATGTACATTGAAAATTTCCTCTTTGCCAAACACTTTTAAATACATTAACTCACTTAATTTTCATATCAACTTGATGAAGTACATATTATTATTTCAGTTGAGGCAACCAAGGCTGAGAAAGTTTAGTTAAATCACCCTCAGCGGTGGTGAACCTATAGCACATGTGCCATAGTAGGCTGTTTGTATCATTGAAAGTTCAAAAGTTTCACCATCACTGAAGGTCAGAGCTACTAAATGACAGACTGGGATTTGTACCTGTTTCTCCTGTACTCACTAAGTAACTCATGCTAATCCAAGGTGTCTTCATCTTTTCCAGGCACTGTCGTAGGAACTGGGCATACAACACTGAGTGAGACAGACAAGCTCTCTTATCTAGTCAGACTCAATAAGCAATGGAGAGTTCTCAGTGTCATGAGGGTGGCAGTTCCACGAAGATACCTAACGGACACATATAGTCCAGAATAGTGGTAGTGAAAGCTTTCCAGGAAAAATAAATTTACCTGAAGTCCTGCGGATGAATAGAGGAGTGGAGGGTGAGTGAGAAGTGTTCTGAGCTGAAGATAAACAATGAAAGCTCTAAGACGACAAAGCATTTGAGCCAGGTGTAGAGATGCATGCCTGTGATCCCAGCATTCAGGAGGTTGAAGCAGGAGGAACGCCACGAGTTCAAGTCCAGCCTGGACTACGCAGTGAGTTCAAAGCCATCCTGAACTTTACAGTGAGACCTTGTCTCAAAACAAAACAAAGTGCTTGAGAATTGAAAGAAGTTCAGAATGTTTGAAGTACAGAGGGTGCAAGTATAGATAGTATACTTAGTCTCTGCAGAGAAGTGTAGAATATAAGGCCCTTGAAGTAGAAAGAAATTAGGGCATGCCAGGCTATTTAGGTTTAGTGACTTCATTCAAGGGTAGAGGCACAGCCACACTTGTCCACTGTTTCCCCTGCATTCACAGAGGACACATTCCAAGACCCCCATCGAACACCTCAAGCTCTGGATAGTACCTAACTCAATGGATACTGTTGTTTCTACGGACATAAACACATGATAAAGTTTAATTTGTAAATTCGGCATAGTAAGAGATTAATGGCAATAACTGATAGTAATGTAGAATATGTGAGAGCAGAGTGTTTATTTGTTTTCTTTTTTAGATTTTGGAACATTTACATGTAGTATATAATGAGATATCCTGTAGGATGGGATCCCACCATATATGGAATGATCACAATATTCATTTATGCTCTGTATATACTTTATGTCCATAACTTTAGTGTAATTTTATTCAATATTATTAGTTCCCCTATGTTTTGATGTTACCTGTCATATCAAGTCAGGAGTAGAATTTTCCATTTGTGGCATCATGTCGGCTCTCAAAAGATTTTGGATTTTGGAAGATTTCCAGTTAGGGACTTTCAGGTTAAGGATGCTCAACTTGTATACTGTAATAAAAGCTACGTGAATGTGATCCCTTTCAAAATATCTTACTGTACTGTACTCATTTTTTTTTCTTGAGATGGTATAAGATGATACAATGCCTAGTGATGAGATGAGGTGAAGAAAATGACTTTGGCATTGTGACATAGTGGCAGACTACTAAGTTAGGGTTACTTGAACATAAGCAATCTTGGGTAGTCACTCAGAGCACTGATACGTTAATAACAGACAAGGCCTGTATACAGCGTAGATACACAGGAAAGGAGGTGGTTTATGTGTTCAGCAGGACAATGTGGCGTGGTACAAGATTTTACCCTACTATACAGAATAGAACACAATTTAAAACTTAGAAGTTGTTTATTACTGTACTTTTCCACTGAATACTTTTGGACCGTGTTTAACTGTAAGTAGCTGAAACTGGCGGAAAGCAAAACCTCAGATAAGAGGAGATTACTGTATTCCTATTTCTTAGTCATTTTTTCACTTATTTATTTTTAATTGCTTATTTATCAAGACAAATATTTCTTTACCCTATATATTCATGTTTCAAAATTCGGGAACACACATCAGTGACAAACTTCTGTGGAATTCAATCCAAAGAAAATTTTTACATTCCAAAATCACTTTGCACTCTGAAAGATAGCAGATTTCTTCATCATCTCAGAATCTTTCATGGAATCATAATTTCTGTAGAATTCTGCATATGTTTTCTTTCTTGGTTCAACCACAGCAAATTTAAGGAGAACTGAAACCCCCAGGGGCACAACAAATGCTCCAATATGAAACTGCAGATGCTTGGTTGGAAGGCTAGGCGTCTGGAGCATGTCAAAGCACTGGAAGCTGTGGAAGCAATCGTCCTCAGTGCCAACTCCTTCCCAGCTGATGGGAGTTTAAAAGGTTACTATGCCATCAGTCGAGGATGGATTATTTATTTATTTATTTATTTATTTATTGGTGCCAGGGATCAAACTCTGGGCTTTGAGCTTGCTAGACAAGCACTCTAACAACTGAGCTAAATCCCCAGCGCCAGCAGAGGATAATTTAAAGGAGAGCAGCCTGTAGGTAGGGGAATGTATTAAAGATGCTAGTGGTGTAAAGTTGTGTCCTGCTGTGGTGATGGGGAGAAGTGGGAGTGGGAAGATGTTTAGAAGTTTGTAAGACTTGGTAGTTGATTGGAAGAAAGAGTGGACAGGCAAAGGAGGAATCAAAGATGACCTCCAGTTTCTGAGTACAGTTTTGTTAAGGATAAGGTGTTGTCTGGTTGGGGCGCAGCTCGATAGCAGAGTGCACACTCAGCATGTACAAGGCCTTGAGATTGATCTCTAGAGGAGGAAGTGGAAGGTGAAGGAAGAGAAGAAAGAGGAGAGGAAAAGGAGGAGGAGGAGACGATGGTTCTTGAAGCCTATTACTTCACATTTTACAAGAATAAATTCAGATAAGTGAAACTATATGGAAGAATGATGTTATTTTAGTAAGATTTCAATGACCAAAACTTACTTGATTAGAAAATATGGGAGAAAAGTTACTATCTTTGTGGTCAAGTTTTTTTTTTCTTTTAAATTTGTGTCAACAGCTCTATCGTCTGTTGAGAGGGATTTCTAAATGCCAGAGATAACTTTTTCTTCCTCCAAGATTAAGATTAACCATGAAGGACATAGGCTTTCCTTACTGACTTCTTCTGTGACAGCCCTCCCCCCGCTGAACACAGGGCCTCACTCATGCTAGGCAAACGCTCTACCACTGAAATATTTCCCAGCAATTTTTATTTCTATTTTTATTTTTGAAACAAGATCTCGCTAAATTGCCCAGGTTCGCCTTGTGATTGTCTTCTTGTTAAAGAAAGTTCTTGGACCTTGAGTTTCTGAATTTCAAAATCCTTTTGCCCTCCATCTTTCCATATTTGACACCTTCAAAGGGATAGTAGATTGCTCCTATCAAAGGACCAGAGATTATTTGGACTCCACCCTCTTCGTCCCGGCCCCGCCCCATCACAGGCCACACCCCTTCCCTTGGCCCCGCCCCCTCCGAGAGTTCATCTCTGGATATGACAACGAATTCTCCATAATTCTAACCTATAGGAGACCGGAAAGGCGGGACCTCGGTCCATCTTTTTTTCCATTTGTTAAGTCATATGTCTATTGGGTCCCAATTCCATCCCACTTCATCTTCAACGCAAGGATTGGTTGCTCCGTTCTTTGTTCCTGGCTCATGATTGGTTACTTCAGTCCGCCCCTCTCTTCCAGCTCTTGCAGGCGGGATTAGCACGCAGCTTCCTGCTCTTGCCAAAAAAAATAAAAGAAGAAAAAGAAAAGAGGAGAGAGGCGAAAGAAAATGTCACGGAGATCTTTGATTTTTAATTGGTGTTTAGACGTGTCGATCAGACCGAACTCTACCTTTTGATTGGTTTTTCTATCTGCCCATCCAGGGTAGGGGGCGGGATTTCCCCAGGAGACCCACACCTTGTTGTCACTGGTCGAACAGTGCGCCTGTCTGAAGCTCCTGGCCCAGGATTGGAGGCGGAGACGGACAGGTGGGCGTGGATTGGCTAGAGCAGCCGGTCAGTGTGAGGTGGGGGCGGGGCCTTGGCGGCTGGTTGCGCGTGTCCGCCGCTGGCTCCGCTCTATCCGGCTTTGCTAGGGGAGGTGAGTCCGGCCGCGGCGGCACCGGCGGCTGAGGAGGCGGTGGCTGAGGAGAAAGCGGCCGCGGCTGAACAGAAAGCAGCCGCGGAGACGGAAGCCGGGTGGGGGGGAGGGGGGGAGACGGAGCAGACTTGAGCCCTGCAGGGGCCGTCGCGCAGGGGGACCCACCCGCTCTCCCCCCCAACCCTCCTCAGCAGAAGCAGCCGGCGGCGGGGGCAGGACTCAGCCCGCTTCCGACTGTACCCCGCCCGCCTCCCGGGGCTCCTGTTCTTTGGCCCCGGGACCCTAACCTCCTCCCGGGGCGGTTCCCTCTGTCTGGGCGTCCGAGTGCTGCCCACCTCTCTTTCATTCCTCCCTGCACCTCCTTACCTTCACTTTTGCCCCGGCTCTCTTTCTCCTCCCTGCCCTGACTGTCGCCTGCTCTCCTCACTGTATCCCTCCAGCCTCCTTCCCTGGCTCATTCTGCCCAGGAAAGTTTGGTGGCACTACCCCCCCAACCCCGGTCAGGTCAGCCAGACTAAGGAGTAGGGGGAGATGTAGGAAGGCCTGAGAGTTCGAGGCGGGGGGAAGCTGGAACTGGTTTCCCTGAAATTTTCCCCCCATCTTTTAAATTTAGGGTGGTTGGAATTTTTAGAAATTGTGTTTTTGAGGAGGTGGTAGGTGTTTAGAAAAGGATGTGGGAATGGAAGGGGTAGATGAGTCAACCCTCTTACAAGATTTCAAGGGTGGTGTGTTACCTGAGCCTTTTCCTGTGTGGAGTTCAGGTGGTCGGGAGGTTTGGCTTTTATTCCCACATTCAAAGTTGGAACCTCCCCCAAATTAAGAATGGAGTTTTAGTACCCACTTGTGGCAGGAATCCTGGGGGGAAAGGGGTCCTTTTTTCCTTTTCTTTTTCTTTTTTTCTTTTTTTTCTTTTGGCAACCCACACCTTTCCACACACACTCACCCAAAAGCCAAACACCAAGATCCTCTAACTTGTTTGGATTGACTGATGAAGACATAAAGCCAGTTACGCTCTATGTTTTTTGGGGTGGAGTGAGTGGTTTTTCTTCATTTTTAAATGGCCAAATGACAGCTTGACCCAGTTTGCTTTCCAATCAAAGGGCATTTTTTTGAATGTCTCTTTGTGGCACAAGAGCCAACGCAAAAATGATGGCGGCTTATAATGGCGGTACATCTGCAGCAGCAGCAGGTCACCACCACCACCATCATCACCACCTTCCACACCTTCCTCCTCCTCACCTTCACCACCACCACCACCCTCAACACCATCTTCATCCGGGGTCGGCTGCTGCTGTACACCCTGTACAACAGCATACCTCTTCGGCAGCTGCGGCAGCCGCAGCAGCGGCCGCAGCTGCAGCCATGTTAAACCCTGGGCAACAACAGCCATATTTCCCATCACCGGCACCGGGTCAGGCTCCTGGACCAGCTGCAGCAGCCCCAGCTCAGGTACAGGCTGCCGCAGCTGCTACAGTTAAGGCGCACCATCATCAGCACTCGCATCATCCACAACAGCAGCTGGATATTGAGCCGGATAGACCTATTGGATATGGAGCCTTTGGTGTTGTCTGGTGAGTATCAATAGAAAAACACAACTTCCCTTGTGGTTTCTCCTCATGCTTCTGATTGGGCAGGTCATTGCTCATGGTTTTTTCCATGTTGACTGAAGTGGAATAAGCGTCTAAACTGAACTGTAGGCAGCCACCCTCACTGCGTGGTAAGGAGGCCTACTAGCTTTGGCCATCTAGGCCTGTGCTTTTGACTCATGGCAAATTTTGGTGAAGCACCTTCTCATGAGTGACACACTTAAGTTTGCTGACTACCAGACTTTCCTGTTCAGAACCTAAGTGACCTACTGGATGTAGGATCAAGAGATGAATGTATGAAATACTCCTACAAAGACCTTGGTCATCTCTCATGTGTTTGATTTAGTTTGGATCAGTTGCCCAACCGCAGCAAATGTCAGTGACTGACCCTGACTTGATTCCCTCATAATAGTCTTGTCATTCAAATGTACTTTACGTCATTACTTTCCTGCCTTTACATTTTTTCGGGCCTTATTTTATGATCTTGATTACTAGAAGGAAGGTAGGTTACATGATTGAACCAGTTAAAATCATTGCTTGAATGTTTTATTTTAAACCATAAAACTACAGTTGGAAAGTACGTGTAGCTTTAGCCTTCTGATAAGGCATTAAATATAGCATCACACATGAGTACCACAAATGAGGTTAGTAGACTGTAGCTATGCAGTGGCCCACATTTGGTGCAATGTTTTAGTGTCACTTAGTGTCTCTTAAGTTGCTTTTATCCCTTGGTCAGTTGCTATTGTAGGAAGCATACTTTTTAAACAAATGAAACTTTACTTTTGCTAGTGCTGGAATCTTTTTTAAAGTCTAAGGGTTTCTTAGGAGCATACTAGTGTATTTGCTCTTCTTAGGAAGATCAGAAATTGGTAATAAAATGTATTTATTCCCGTCAAAGGTAGATTGAACTGAGTTTTATTCAAGGATTAAGGATTCCACTGTAGATAGATAGATGGATTGATATTTTCAGTGCATTCAAAAATAGGTTCTTGCTAATGTCTAGAAAAGCCCCATCACCACAGGAAAATAAACTCTTTGGAAGTAAGTTTCCTGGTAAATATTTCCTTCCATCCTTGTTTTTGAGACTAAAATTGATATGAATATCATTTGCATTCTAATAAAAGCCATCTTTATAGTTCACATTTTATAAGCGAGGCAGCTAAGTGGTTTGACTTTCTTTTCTTTCTCTTTTTAACTTGTAGAGTCCAGTTTTTCTCAGCTGCTCTCTAAGCAGATTGCTATTGCATGTTCCTTTCTCCAAGGTGTATGGGATTCCTAGTGGGAAAGGGTGTAGCCGATAATGGTACCTCTACAGTTCTCTCCTCCTTTCCCTTCCATAGCCTGTCCTTAGGGATTTCAACGTGAACTTCCGATCCTTGCCTGACTCTTGAGGATTTCCAAGCTGTGAGGGTTGGGGAGGAGATAAGTAAAAGGTCATTCTTTGTTTTGACTCGTGTCATTTACTGACTGAAAATTTGGGTATTTTCTATCTGAATGTGCTCTCATTTTAGTGCATTGTATACGATGCTAAGAACTAGAGATACTGAAAAGGCAATGTTATTGCTGCGTTCTTGGATATAGTCTAAAGGGATTATTCACTTATATTTCTTATATTTCTATGAGACTTGCAGAAGTGTTTTGTTTTTGTTTTTGTGACAGGGTCTTGCTATATAGTTCAAGCTGGTCTTGAACTCACCATGTAGCCCAGGTTCTTCTCGAACTAGAGATCCTCTTATGTCAGCCTCTGTCAGCCTCTGACACTGCCAGGATTACAGGTGTGTGGCACCACACCTACTAATTTGTAGAAGTTTTAACTTCAAGTTCTGGTAAGGGAAAAGATTTTAAAGGAAAGAATGGTAAAGAGCAAAACTTCTGTGCTATCACACAGCAAGCATTCAGGTGGTGGGCTCTGTGAATCACTCATTTGAAAATCCAAATGTGTTTAATTTGAATCCATTCTAGAGTTTCATTAACTGACCCCTTCTACCTGTTATGGAGTCTGTACCATGGGCTTGAAGTCCACCTCTGTGCACCGTCTTTATACTATACACACATTTGCCTTGTCTCACTGACCGCATTTTGTAAGCCCCTTGAGGGTAAGGGCTACCTACTGAAATACTTTTTTTTCTTTGCAGCACCTAGCATAGTGCTATAGTCAGTCTCCGAGTCAGATCTTTCTTTGTTTTTGCTTGGGCAACAGAAATTTATTTCTCACAGTTCTGGAGGGTAGAAATCCAAGACTAAGGTCTTGGCAGGTGTGGTTTCTTCTGAGACTTCTCCCTTGGCTGTTGTGTCTATGTCCTCACGTGTCTGTGTCCTCAGATGGTTTAGTCCTTTGTATTTTAACCAAGTTTTTCTAGTTTCTGCTTTGACTGTTTTTATCTGCTGTTTCTGATGAAATACAATTTAATATGAAAAAGGAAAGAGTTCCAGGTGTGTGTTTTTAGCATGCAAATGCTTTTCTATTTTTATATTTACATATTGATGAGTTGCTGTCTGAATTGCCTATATATTTGGAATTTCACTGCTTTGTGACCTAAGATAGGTTGTTAAAACTAGCAGTTAAAAACCAAGCACAAGGTCCTGAGTTCAATTCCAGCACTAAGTCCCCCCCCCAAAAAAAAACCCAGAGTAAATTTGTACTGGTATTTTTTTTTGTTTTGTCTTGTTTTGTTTTGTTTTTGGTGCTGAGGATTGAATTTAGGGCCTCACGCTTGCTAGACAAGCACTCTACCACTGAGCTAAATCCCCAACCCCTCTATTGGTGTTCTGAAACTCAAGGTATTAGTGAGGGTTTCTTTTTTTCAGTTTTTAACCAACTAAAACAGGATTTTTCTTTTTAATTTAAAAACACCTTATAAATCTGAAATAAGTACTTGCTAAAGTAATTACAATGGAACATAAAAAATATTCTTCCAATGTTACCTCATTCCATACCCTGTGTAACTACCTGAGCAACATAAGATTCACTTAGATTCAAACATATATTCATTTAGCTCATTTTGCAAGTATTCTCCTGGCATATCAGATGACAAGGAACTATATCTGCTCCATTTTCTTTTTCTGGACATACACTCAGGGGTACTGATGGCTGAAAAATTGGCATGTGATTTTGAGGGATATTGTTTGTTCTTCCATGTAGACAAGAAGGGATATTTGTAGAAGTGATGCAGCATTTCACCATTTAGATTTATTGTGGAACAGCTTAGTCTGCCTGACTTAATTTATCTTTCTGCTGAATTTAACTAGTGGAATAACTTATCAGTATTGGACAGTTGTGTAAAAGTAGTGAATTACCCATTAGCTTGCCGGTAAAGATGGTGCTTTGACAGTTCAATTAAGGTTTCATTAACAACTGTCTGCTGTGTTCTACCTCAAAGTAAGGGCCCAGTTTACCTGGTAATGTGATCGTGGGGTAGTTTGAAATATATTCATTGCCAGTGATAGAGCGTTGTTAATGGGTTATCAAAACATCATATATAATTTGACCTTTGTTATATATTAAGGCTTCCAAACACCCATATGGAATAATGTAAAAACAAAACCACAACAGTAACTTCAGTTATTTGGTGAAGATATTTCAAGTCTATCTTTTTGTCTGTAGTTCGTGCTTGTTAAAGAAAAATGCTGTACTTTAAATATGTAGCAACATCAGGACAAAGAGCTTCAGGGGCTTGTGAAGTGTATACTTTCCAGAGTTGGAGGAAGTTGAGCGTGAGAGCAGTGTAAGGACTGCTGAGATAAGATGTGTAATATAAGATGTGTATTGGATTAGTGGTACATGTTGCCTGGATAAAAGTGAGTTTGGGAAAAACTTCTACTTTATAAAATTGGTGTTTCAGTTTTTGACTTGTCTGATTAATTAAAAGATCAAAGATATTGTAATTCATTGCGGTTGTTGTCTTTGTACTTCAAGTGAAGTTGCAAAGGTTTGAATGTTGTTATTCTGATACTCTGAAGAAGTTACTTTCATCTGTTTCCAAATTTAAGCTTTACTGTAGTGATACTTAGTTGCTAGGTCTGTGATTCTTTTTTTTTTTTTGGTGCTGGGGATTGAACTCAGGGCCTGGTGCTTGGGCAAGTGCTCTACCACTGAGCTAAATCCCCAGCTCCTAGCTCTGTGGTTTTGATAAATTGTTTATCCTTTCTGTTCCTCATCTATAAAATGAGAATAATAGTGCTTATTTCAGGATTGGCATGAGGATTAAATGAGGTAATCCTTATAAATCAATCAGTACACTGTGTAAAACACAGTATGGCCTCAATAAATGTTAGCTGTTTTTATTGTGTTATTGTTGGTAGAAGAATCAAACTCTTTTATTAATGTACATGGAAGAGTCTTCATGATTAGCAGATTTACCAGGTGAAATCAATGTGCAGACTATAATTGGAGGTATGATTTAAATATCATGGTGTTAAAAATAAATAAATAAATAAATAAACAAACAAACAAACAAATATCATGGCATGCCTGCTTAGTTGTGCTATAATATGCAGGGAGATAAAGAAGGTTGAATTCAGAGCTGAGGCCAAAATACTCTGGCATGTTCTCTAATTGAAAGATAGATGTTAGTATGGGTTTGTTAAATGTTCTAGTCAGATCTTCTGCGGTATTTTAGAAGGCATAGATTTATACTGCAAAGGAAATTTTTTCTTTTCAGAATTTAACAAGTGAAGGACATCCTTATTGTCAAAGTTCAGCTTTAGTGGAAATGCATTTTACTTGTGTTTAGATGAAAGTGTAAATTGCTTACAAAGATCCCAGTGAGGTAGGGGAAATGTGTGTGATTTAATGAAAAATTATTTAGTGCCCTTATACATGGCAAAGATTGGGTAGTTTGCTCATTTATGAAAATTGGAGGCTTTTTTTTTTCTTTTGCATGTTTTCTTTGATCCTCTTACTCCATAAATAGCGAACTACAATTTGAAAGAAAAAAATGGAAGATACTTTTGGGATTTTTTTTGGGAAAATCCTGGAGTTACATCAGAAAGAGTAATATACCAAGTGTATTTTGTTATTAACTGTGTTTTACAGTTTAAGAATCTATAGTGTTGAAAAGTTTCTCTACTATTAGCCAAGATTAACAGCCACAGCTGGATTCTTTGGGGAATCTGCTTTGTGAAAAGAGCTTTGAAGAAGCAGAGCCTGCACCATAAAAAGGAAACGGTTGCTCTTCTAGACATAACAAAGCATCCGTGTGAAACTAGAAATGTGGTAATCCACATTGTAATTTCAACTACAAATGAGTTTGCATTTAGAAACTTCAGGTTCATAGTCATAAAGTAGAGAAAGAAGTAGGGAATAAAGAGTAACCCAGTCTAATGATACTGCATCAGTTTCTTGGTGATTGAAACCCCATGTCCATACATTGAAAGTCATTTTGTATTTAGACTTCTAATAAGATTATCCAAATTATGTTCAGAAAACAAAACTAAAACAAAACTACAGCACAACAAAAAAATCTTGTTTTATTCTTGGGGGAAATTCTAATGTTATACTATTAAATATCAGCTTAGAAAAAAGAAAAACATTTTCAATAAAGATATTTTAGAAACATTGCCCCACCCTCCTTTTTTTCATCAGTTCTGGGCATCACACATAGTAGGCAAGTGCTCTACCACTGAGCTACATCCCCGCCCCTTCTTTTAATATTTTATTTTATTTTGGAACAGGGTCTCATTAAATTGCCCAGCTGGGCTTGAACTTTTGCTTCTTCTCCTTCAGCCTCCTGAGTAGCTAGGATTACAGGTGTGTGCTGTCATGCTTGACAACATTGCCTTTCTTTGCAAACAAGCTAAAACGCTATTTCTCTAAATTAAATGCCTTCTTTTTAGCCACCAGTTAGTGCCCTGAGTGTGTGTCCAGAAAAAGAAATGGGGTCAGATTAGATCTCTTTCATATCTCTTCATATGTTATGACAAAAAGAATATTTGTGAAATGCTTTAACTGGATGAATGATTGAATCTAGATTTTGGGTTTTTTTTTCTCATATCATGGGCAGCTGTAGAAGTTGTACCTTAATTTAAAAAGTTGTCCACTGGAATACTAAAATGTTTTATTATATTTACAATGGGGAGCATCAGAGTTTTTCTTTTTTTTTTTTTTTAACTGACTTCTGTAGTACAATTGAGTGGCTATTCTTGGGGAGTTTTATTAGATTTACTAATGTCCTAACAATTTAAGAATTCAACTGTTCGTATACTGTATGTTTCCTTAATATGTTGATTTGGTTTCTTTGATGGAAATTATTAGGGTTCAAGAAAATTTTCCATTCATCATCTAACCAGTAAATGGAATGAAGCTGTTAGATAGAAACTTTCACTAGAAGATTATATTTGGCATTTAGTTCCGATTCCCAGTGCATCCACAGTACTCCAATGAATTATTTGTTGACTGGGTCATCTAATGCAGATCAACAATGATTTCCTAACTAAAATAGTTGTCAATTTGATCCTGTTGTTGCTTGGGGGGGTAACACAGAAAGTGCCTGAGGCAACAGTTATAATACTGTCAATGAGCATGTGACAAATCATGATAGATCTCTTGAGTAGTTCTGAGGTGCCTAGCCAAGAAACAGCAAAAATTCTGGCACTTTGACATTATGGAAAGATGACTTCTCAGAGAACTCTGTAGAGATTGAATTTTAACAGTTGTAATGGGTGCGAGTCAAGGGAGTATGTACAGGATATCTGCCATTGATTTGTGAAACCTAGTTTCACATCTGTGTTTTGAGTTAGTTTGGCTAATCATATCTCCAATTGGACAGTGAAACCTTTTGACACTTGCTAGTCCATATGTTTTTATCAAACCTGCTATGGACCAGTGTTGTTTTAGATAGTAAATGTGGATATCTAGTTCTATGAATAATTTTGCAAACCTTTTTCAGGCTTTTGCTGTTACCTCCGGGGTGATTTATACAGAAATATGGGGATATTTAGGTCGTGAGCTTTCCTTGAAGGAGTTTGCAGTCAAGTAAACAGAATGAAAAATAACACAGCCCTTCTCTTAGGATGTCCATAGCCTTAGTGAAGAGTTGAAACTCAATTTGAGACCATTAAATTAAAACTTGAGAATGTATTATTTTCACTTGTTCTTACAATATCCATTTATTATGTGTTGACTATTTACCAGGCACCGTGCTGGATGATAGGGATTAAAGAAAATTAATCTCCCTAGTGGGAGAAATAGATTTGTAAGTGGATAATTATAATTCAGGGCCATAAATATAGCAGTAGAGGTAGTCCGGGATATTATGGGAGTACAGAGGAGGGATTTCTATGGAAGGTACAGATCCTTTGTGGAACAGGTTGTACTTAAAATTGGGAGGAGAGCCTGCCTATTTACAAATGGGTAATCAATTTTTTCCTACATGTAAACTCGGTACTACTTTTTCCTGACAGTACTTTACCTTTTTAAAGTTTTAAAGAATAAGAGGGTCAGCCAAAGGAAAAGGCATTCTAGGTGGATGGGCCCATGTGCAGAAGACCACACTAGAGCTGCTATAAGTGTGGTGCATGGTGTTAGAGGAGATTTTAAAAAGAGCCAGATCATAAAGATGTTGGAATGTTATGCTGAAGAGTTGGCACTGCTGGAAATGGCAGAGATGAGAGCAAGAATCCTATTTTCATAAATAAAGCATGTATATAAGTACAGGAAATAAAGAGATATACTGTATATCTATGGTATTAAAAGTTCACAAAGGGGATGATTTAGGGGAGACTGTCTTAAAAGACTCCTTAGGGGGTAAGAATGAAAAAGGTTGAAACCCTGCAAATGGCAACTGTTGAAAGTTTTTAAAGAGAGTGATTTGGTCAAATTTAATTTCTTTTTTGAATGTGTAAATAGAAGGGTGTCTTGAGTTCTGCCTGATCCCTAGAGTAAGTTCTTTTATAAGTGGAAGAAGTTACTGGTGGCCAAACAAATAGGATCTGAAGATGTGTTCCCAGTGAACGACAACTCAGTGTGGCAGAAGATTGTTAGGAGGATGGGAGTGATCTTTATTACAGATGAAAAGTCCAAAAGGGGTTGGGGATTTAGCTCAGTGGTAGAGTACTTGCCCAGCAAGTGCAGACCCTGAGTTCTATCCCCAGCACTCCCCACAACCCCCAGAAAAGTAGCTGAGGGTAAAATTGCTACCTGGTCCTTGCCATGTTTGCTTTCCTTCCCAATTAGAGCAGATATCTCATACTGATTTCTTTCCTCTCTTAGTGTTGTGGTTTTATTATCCAGATACGGCTCTCCGTCTTGTTTTCAATTTAAGGAACGTAGAGCTAGTGGTGTTAGGCAGCTAACTTTTTACAGGGGACTAAACAACACAGAAACTTTTTATCTGTTCCTTGCCCCAAGATTCTTGTTTTGAGCTACAGAGAAAAGATGAAGAGAGACATTTGAACAAATAGATAAAATTAGTCATTTGACCCAGATTGTGGAGTTTTTTCCCTCTGTCTGCAGGGATTAAAATCATCCTCCAATTTACATAAGCAGGTGATTTTTTTCTTATATGCTAATTTTCTTAGTGTACCATAGCAGAGAGCTGTAGCTTTGCAAATCATTTAAGTAAATTGAAATAAATCAGGTGACTTTATTTCTCTGTATCATCTTACCAGTAAGGCAGAACCCAAAGGGTACAATTATCAGGTGATTGTCTCATTGCACATCTAAGTTAACAAGCAGCCTGGTGCAGATTTTTTTTTCCTGCTTTCTTCACCTCCCTCTCTTTGCTAAGTTTTTAATTTTTATTTTTATCAATACATATTTGCAGCACATAATGATTGCTTTCAGTGTGAGGAGTTGGTACATGTACGTATAATTTTTTTTTTTTTACCACGACCCCCACTATTGATTTTTCTATTTACTTAAGAAGGGCTGGATATTTAGCAGGGCTAGACATTTAGTAATACAGATATGGGAGAAATTTGAGCTTTATTAAAAAAAAAACCAAGGGCAGGGGATTTAGCTCAGTGGTTAGAGTGCTTGCCTTAGGAAGCACAGGGCCCTGTGTTCGATCCCCAGCACCAAAAAAAACCAAAAGGAATCCTGAAACTACAAAATTGGGCAAATAAAAAGAAAGAAAGTAGGCAAGTAACATGAATACTGTGTAGAAAAAGTGATACATGTATACTTGGTTTGGGTTTGATTTGCCTTGGAATTATGTGCAAACCCTTAACCATGTTTAATTAGTTGGCTTCTTCTAGGTTCATTTTCCCAGGTTCTGTACATTATAATAATTGGGATTAGTGTGAAGATAATTGGGTGTACATTACAGCCACAGTTCAAAGTAAACATTGATGTGTACTCTTTTAAAAACACAAACTAATAACATGGCTAAAATATCATCTCAATAAAATGGAAATTTTAGAAAAGTACAACAGTTGGTTTTACAGACTTTCTCTAACAGTCATGAACACAAATAATGTGGTTTTTTTTAAGACAAATAATGTTGATCGGTAAAGCACCTTTCTTTATTAAAACATTCCAGTATTAAACTTAATAATTAATGCTATTCCTCAGATGTTATATTGTTGTTACTGATATGTATGAAGATTAAATTATATTTCCTGTAGCTTTGAAGTAATAACTTGGAAATGAATCATAATTTTAAGCAATTAAAGTTTTGGCCAGTCTTTTCATCCCAGTGCATGTTTTTTCTCTTGTGTTTAAGAAAAGTAGTTTAGCAGAACTTTCAGAACAAGGCAATAGCAACCTGAGGAGAACAGCATTTAAAGTACACATGAACAGTAGGGTTTAGAAGTTGATTCTGTATTCTTGATTACAGACTGTCTCTATTTAAATCCTGTCTCTGTCCCTCATTATCTGTGGGCGAATTATTTAACCTCCGTGCGCCTCACCATCTTCTTGTATAAAATAGTTTATCTAGTAACAGTAGGGATTTGTGGGGATTAAGTGAATATATTTGTAAAGTCTTAAAATTGTGCCTGGCGCTGTGTAAATGCTGGCTGTCATTATTACCGGTTTCTGTATAAGTGAAAAAATAGAAAATTTGTTATTTAGGGAAAATAACTAGTGGCTTTTGTATTGTTGATAGGTTTCAAGTATGTGACATCAGTAGAAATTTTTTTTCTGATTAACTATTTTTTGAAAAATTCATTTAAATTCTAGAATGCTTTCCAAATGTAAATCTCCTTTAGCACATAAGAAGTGTTCACCTTTCTGCTTTAACTCTCTCTCTATTATTAAATTAATATGTTTATTGTAGGACATTTGGAAAAATACAGAAATGACCAAAGGAAAAAAATGTTATTTGTAATCTGCAACTCAAGAGATTTCCACTGATAGCATTTTGTTTACTATTTACAAGTCTTTTTACTTGGAATGTGGAGCTGTGTATTCAAAATATTATTAGATTTAAGATCATAGCTGGATGTGGTAGTGCCTGCATATAATTCCAGCTCTTTGGCAGGCTGAGGCTGGAAGATTGAAAGTTCAAGCACAGCCTGGGCAATTTAGCAATTTGGTAAAACCCTTTCTCAAAATAAAATAAAAAGACTGAGGATGTAGCTTAGTATAAAGGCCCTGGTTCAATTCCCACTACTACAAAAAGAAAAAAGAAAAAAAGTCATGATCACACTATGTACAATTTTTTTCATTTTATTTTAATGGTACATTTTAGATATATATATATTTTTTAATGACATTATAAAAGTAAATTTTGGCCATTTGTTTTCGAGGGATTTTTTTTTTCCTCACACAAGTCTGGAAGTCTACCTGAAAAGAACTGTAAAATTGGAATATACATTAGAATACATCTAGTCTAACTGTCTCATTTTATAAGTGGGAGAATTGGGACCCAGAGAAGCTAAGAGGTTTGGTCAAGGTCACACAGCTGATTGAAGGTTGAGCCAAAGTCTTTGCTGTTTTATTGCTTTTACTAGTAATATTTGTCCAACAAAATGTCCTTTAAAACTGGAGGAAGTATTTTTATAAAAGCATAGCAAAACAAGTGAAAACTTTATAAATAAAACCATCTGAAAAGAACCAGAATATTTAAAATACTCTGTTAGTTGATTAGTATATGCAAATGACTCCTGAATTTTCTGATTTAATATCACAAGCTACATGGAGAACAACTCAGTTTTTCATGTTAAATTTAACAGTGCTGTATACCTGTTTTAAGTATATATGCCCCACCTTTTTATTTTTTGAGAAATGTTAAGCTTTACCAATGATATCTCTGTAAAATATTCTCTAGATTAGTATTTTGTGACTTGCTTTATGTACTTTAAGGCTATTTCTACAGAACTTGCTGAGATTGAGTTTTGATTAAATTTAGCCTCACAATGTTAAGAAATTTCTGATCACTGTATCAACTCACTGTTCATGTAATAAGTTTTGCAAGCTCTCCAACTGTAGAAGGAACTGCAAATTTTAAGGATTGTGACTACTTTGAAATGCTGTTTATTCTTTTAATACTTAAAACAAAATTGAGTGTGAGTCAAATGTGTAACCCAAACATATACCAGTCAAAACTAAGCTTCAGACAGAATAGAAATACTGCATTCTGGAAAAAAAAAAAACAAAAAACTTTTTTGTGGTTATTTGTCTTAGGTTAGGAAATTAAGGGAACATTTTCAAAATAAGACTCCTAAGATATAGTTTCACAATTCCGTGACAGAGAACATGATTCAAGCTATTATTGAAGCTAAATTTTAAGTTACTGTAGCTTTTTTTTAAATAAATTATCCTAATAGTCACATGAGCTGATGATGCTGTGATCTGTGTCACCCAATTCACTGCTCTGTATTTTCCAGTACCAAATAATTCCTTTGTTAAACTCATTTTCAGTAAATGAGCCATTGTTTCCCAAAGGGTAATGATTATTTCTATATATAGTACAAAGCCCTAAGAAGTAGATTTTAAAGTCTCAAATATTGGTTAGTGATAGGAAATGGTTGAAACCGACACTATGTGTATCTCAGGCCACAACTGTATATATGAAAAGGGCAGCTGCTATGTGTTTGCTCCCTAGGCGATAATATGAGATAGTAGGTTTATTAGAAATCAACTGACAGCAAGTGAGTTTTATTAGATTAGGTTCAAAAAGGGGGTTCTGTTGTCAACCCAGCCATTGTATTATATAGCTTCATAATATAGACCTCTAGAATGATGTAGTTGGAGTTCACACCTAAATGACTGTGACAGGTAAGGAAATGTATAGGCCAGAGATATTGGTTTACTTGATGCCATTGAAATCACTATCTGCAAATACTTTAGATCACTTAAAGTACCTCAGCACAAAAAAATTGAAATAGAGACTTTATGATGTTTAACTGAGTATATGATGTGTTAACCAAGTGCTGAGAATATAGTTACCAACATTTATTAGCTTGTAGGTGGGCAAACTTCAAATAACTCATTTTTATACCTTGATTCCCTTTTCCTTTTAAAGTAGATGTTTCTTCTTAGAACATAAATCAAAGTCAATCCCTGTGTTTGTCTCTCTTTCTTTCTTTCCCAATGCTAATGAAAACAAAGGCTCTTAACCCGCTGTGGCGCATCTCCACCCACTCACTGCCCACTGAATGTGATGAATGTCAAAGGCTGCTTAGGTCTTATTTGCTGCTTTAGAGCCTAACACAGTCCCAGGCTGGATGCATAGTGTTTGGTGTTGAATATTTAACGCTCAGTCTGTATGTGATGGTAACTCTCAAAGAAAAGTACTGTCATCTATGTTTCAAGATCCCTACTTCTTCATACAATGGAAGAATTTGTATGAGGGAATACTTAGAGTGGTATTTAGACACTTCCCATGGTAGTGGCTTTGTTTCCTTTTTTTTGTGTATGTGTTTATTTTTTGAGACAGGGTCTCTCTGTGTAGCTAAGTCTGTCCTTGAATTCACTATGTAGTCCAGGCTGGCCTCAAACTCAAGGCAATCCTCCTGTCTCAGCCTCCCGAGTGCTGGGATTACAGGCATGTGCCATCACACCTGGATGTTTCCTTTTTTTTTTTTTTTTTAAAGAAGTAATAGCCCTAGGGGTTGAGGATTTAGCTCAGTGGTAGAGTGTTTGCCTAGCAAGTGCAAGGCCCTGAGTTCAATCCCTGGCACTCCCCCCCCAAAAAGAGTAGGAGCCCTAATTTAAAAAAAAAAAAAAAAAAAGAATATGGTAACCACCTCTATTTCCAAAATTAGTCCTTTTGAGGGTGTTTTGTTTGTTTGTTTGTTTTTGGTGCTGGGGATTGAACTCAGGGCTTTGCACTTGCTAGGCAAGCACTGTACCACTGAGCTAAGTCCCCAGCTAGTCCTTTATTTTGAAAAGATACAGTCCTTTATTTATGTAAGAATGCTTTCTATAATCTGTGTTAAATGTTATTGAATTGTTTAGGAAAAATACTGTTTTCAGTGCGGTGCTTTGATCTCATGTTAGAAAAATAGGCAAGGGGCTGGGGATTTAGCTCAGTGGTTCGAGTGCTTGTCTTGCAAGCACAAGACCCTGGGTTCGATCCCCAGCACCAAAAAAAACAAAAACAAAAACAAAAACCCACAATAGATACATACATTCTCATGTGATACATCACAACATATCAAAGCAGGCTGTGATGCTAGCACAGAAAAAAATATATATGTTCAATTCTGAGCTCACTATTCTACTTTATAAATCTATGAATATAATTATACATGCAGGATATCTTTTTAAAAATTAATAAAGAGGGGCTGGGGATTTAGCTCAGTGATTAGAGTGCTTGCCTTGCAAGCACAAGGGCCTGAGTTCGATCCCCGGCACCACAAAAAAAAAAAAAAATAATAATAATAATAATAAAGAGTAGCTCATTCTGGTATGCTGGTATATGTTTAATAACAGAGTTTCTGAAAAATAAAAAACCTTTAGTTTATAGGGTTTGCTGATATTTTCTCCCTTGTAATATAATTACTCTTATAATGGCCAGTTTCAAACTACCAATGTGAAGTCACTAAACACTGAATTGGAAAAGGGTATGGCAGCAGCACATCATTCTGTAGTGTTTTTGCCATACATGTAGAATAGATTTAAATAACCATAAAAGTATAAACCATAATAAAATAATTAGAGGGTGATGACTTCTGTGTATGTATTACCTTTTTAAAAATATGACTTATTTCATTGTAAGTTTATGTAATACCTTTTTTTTTTTTATGGCCATGTTTCGCAGCTTGCAAATTTCCAGAAGATGTAACCGTCTTTTATGAGCAGTGTGAACCAGTCCTAGGTACCACTGGTTTGTATGTTTGTTGGGGTATTTAGCTGCCAGTGGGAGGGATGAAATTAGAGTTGTATTCATCACGTACAAAAAAATTAGGTCCAGGAGTTGGAGATTTAGCTCAAGTGGTAGAGTGCTTGCTAGGCGCAAGGCCCTGAGTTCAATCCCCAGTACCCCTCCAAAAAAGAAAAAAAAATTAAGTGAATTAAATTTTAAGTGTAAAAAACAAAGCCAAAAAATAGGAAAGAAATATCGGTAACCATTGTTACAATCTTAGTGGGAGAGAGCTTACTACTTTGGCTTTATTTATTTATTTGTGGTACTGAGATTTGAACCTAGGCCTTTCACACTGAGCTATATCCCCAGCCCATTTTTTATTTTGAGACTGGAAAAAATATATAAAAATAATTTTAAAAAACAATATTTTGACACAGGGTCTCACTAAGTTGTCCAGGCTCGGTTTGAACTTGTGACCCTCTTCTATCAGCCTCCCAAGGTGCTGGGATTACAGGTGTGCACCACCATTCCCAGCTTTTAACCTACTAGATTCACATTTTAAAATAAGTGATAACTCCCCCAGTTTTGCAGCTGTAGTGAAACACACGACCTCATAATCTTGATGATAGTGTAGCTGCATGAATCCTTGATGGGAGAACAGTTTCTCAAAAATAAATGCACTTACCGTTGGACTGAAGAAATCATTGAGTGTAGATACAAAGATATATTTATAAAGCTGTCTATTTAATGTTTTCATAATCTTCCCACATTGAAAGCAACATAGATGTCTATGTGTAGTGGAATATCTTTTAAAGATGCCCACAATTTAAGTGAAAGTTTTGTCCCCTTAAGATACAAAAAAAAAATAACATGTTTCAGAGAATTCTACACAGATATCTATCAATCATAGTTGTTTTAGTGAGATGGAACTACGGTGGATTTTCACTTTATGTTGTACCACCTCTACTTTAAAAGAACCCTACAAATTTCTTTATTGTAAAGAATAACCCTAAGAGGCACGTGATGATGCTGCTATTTTTAGAGTGTAATTGCAGCTAAGTAACTTACCTAAAGTACCCAGGCCCATACAAACAAATGTAATATAATCAACATCAGTATATATCAGGGAAATGCAAATTAAAATCACTATCTATGTAATACATAAAATATTTGATAGACATTATAAGTGGTAAAAATGAATATCCATGAACATATTGCCCAGCCTAAAAAATAGAACATAACCAGGTGTATTACAGCTGCCCTTACTCACCTCCCCACCCAATTTCTCTGCCCATTTTATCTCTTGCCTTAAAGAAACCACTATCTTAGGTTTGTATTTACTATGACTTTTAAAATATCATTTTAAAGATAAAACTCACATATCAGCAGTCTGCCCATTTAGAGGATACAATTAAATGACTTTTAGTGTTTTCCCAGAGTAAGTTTTCATTTTAATTTTAGAACATTTTCATCATCCCCAGAAAAAACCTCATTTATTAATAAATCACTTTCTCATTCTTTACAACTCTCCCAAAACCCAGGCAACCACTACTTGACTTTCTATCTCTGTAGATTTAGCTTCTGTGGACACTTCATGTAAATGGAACCATATATGGTCTTTTGTGACTGACTTCTTTCACTTAGAAAAATGTTTTCTCCAGGTTCATCCATTTTGTAGTATGTATCAGTACTACATCCTTTTTATGGCTCAGTAATATTCCATTGTATGGATACACTGTTTTTCCATTCATCAATTGTTGGGCATTTGAATTGTTTCTACTTTTCACTATTATGAATTGTGCTCCTCGTGAACATTGGTGTGCAAGTTTTATGTGGCATCTGTTTTCTCTTGGGTGTATACCTAGGTGTAGAATTGCTGGGTCTTTTGATAACTCTGTGTTTAACTTTTTGAGGAACTGCCAGGAAGCAGCAGAACCATTTTCTATTACAACTACTAGTATATGAGTGTTCTGGTTTCTCCACATCCTTGTTGACCTTGTTATTATCTGTCTTTTTTATTATAACCATTACTGTGTGTGTGTAAAGTGCTACCTCAGGGTGATTTTAATTTGCATTTCCTCTTAATGGTTTTCTGAGTCCGGAGGGGCTACCACCCAGCTTGCTCCTTGGGATAAGGACTTTATCCTGCTTTTTACCATCATTCTAATCTCCAGTGATTGTCTGGCACATGGAGTAAGCTTATGAAATTTTTGTGTATATAAATAAAGCGCCTAACTCCTACTTAGCACCAAGGGAATGTCTTTGCTTGTTTCCTGAAGGAGTGGCCAATCCATCCAGCAATGACTCCACCCTAAGAAGTGCAAGTGGGAAAGGAGCAGAGAGCATGCTTTGCCTCAGGCTCTTCCTCCAGGGCCAATCCAGTCTCAGTCAAGCCAGGAGATGGTGAGATACCCTTTTCCAGAAGGTCTGCCCAGCCTCCCTAGCAAAAAACCTTTGACTAGGTGAAAGTGTGGCATGTGAATTAAATGCACACACCAGAAGCAACACCCCTACATCTACCACAGTTTACCGTGTGCTTAAATCTGACACCATCAGATATCTTGGTATATGATGTTGTACATATTTTCATGTGCTTACTGGCCATTTGTTTATCTTCTTTGGGCAGATGTCTATTCAGAGCCTTTGGAGGTTGGTTGTCTATTTTTAGACAGAGTCTCTCTTACATCACTAATTTTCCCAGACTGGGTTTGAACTTGTGATCTTTGTCTCAGTTTCCCAAAATCCTGGGATTACAGCCTGTGCCACACCTCTTGGTTAGGTTTTTAGTTGTTATTTAATTGGAAGGGTTCTTTATGTAATCTAGAGACTAGTCCCTTATCAGCTATATAATTTGCAAATATATTCTCCTAGTGTGTGGCTTGTCTTCTGGTTCTTTTGATGCTTCATTTTTAAATCTGCTTGAGGTATAATTTACATACTAGAAAATTCTCCTATTTAAGGTATTCAGTTAAGTGAGTTTTTTTTTTTTTTGTGGGGGGTGGCGCTGGGGATCGAACTCAGGACCTCCTCCCTGCTAGGCAAGCACAGTACCACTTGAGCTAAATCCCCAACCCCATTAAGTGAGTTTTTAAAGTTGTGCAACCATCACCATCATCCAGTTTTAGAATAGTTGTATCATTGTATCATCTCTCCCAGATTCCCTAAACTGCATTGTTCAGTTTTATTTATGTTGGGACTTTATACAAATTGTAAAGAATAAATGGACTTCAGAGTACTTTGAGTGCCTTAGAGAACAGTGTGGAGAATGCAGAATTTAATAAATTTTGGGTCTTTTTTCTAATTAACAAATGTGATAATTGAAATAAGTTTGTTTTATTCCTTGTGAACATTTTAATGGATCTTTGAGGAAAGAGATGAATAAGGGTTTGTATTAGAATCTGTATACTGTATATATTTAAGAGCACGAATGCCCCATTTATTCCAGCTCCTGCAGAAACCACAGTATAAATGGGGTAATGACCTTAGTAATTGATGATTCTTTAGTTTTGCTATACCACAGCAGGGGATTGTTGAAATTATTATAAAATAAATTTTAAAAAAATAATGCTAGGGGTTGGGGATTTAGCTCAGTGGTAAAGCACTTGCCTAGCAAGCACAAGGCCCTGAGTTTGATCCCCAGCACCTCCTCCCCAAAAAAGCTGTACAATTTAGTGGGAAAATGTTTAGGAGATGATGCTTATTAAAAACTGCATAAATAAGAATAGAGTATTAAAACTTCAGAAGGAGGGAGAGGAGTAAAGCAACTATAAATAGGGCAGGTTGTTGACTTTTTTATTAGAATTCATAGGATGGTGAATCCATAATCTTCATTTAGTGCAAGATATGTGTCTAACCTACAGCCCGACAGGCTGCTTGCCGTGTGTGTGTGTGTGTGTGTGTGTGTGTGTGTGAGAGAGAGAGAGAAAATATATAAAAAATGTAAAATAAAGTTACTTATATATATTAACTATATATTTGGCCCATGACGATTCCTCTTCACTCAGTGCAGCCTAAGCAAGCCGAAACATTAGATACACCTAGCCTAGTGGCTTAATTTTTTGTTCTGTTTTGTTTTGTTTTGTGCTGGGGATTAAACCCAGAACCTTCACATTGAGCTCCATCTCCAGTCCTTTTTTTATTTTTTATTTCAAGACAGGATCCCACAAAGTTGCCCAGGCTGGTCTCTTAACTTGTGATCCTCCTGCCCCAGCCTCCTGAGTGCTAGGATTACAGACTAGGAATACTCCCACTCCCAGTTCAGTAGTATAATTTTGAGTTTTATTGCCTTCACAGTCAAGAGTTCTGTATCTAACTTTTTGCTTGTTTTCCTACTCCTTTTTTTTTGGTGCTGGGAATCAAACTCAAGGCCTTGTGTTTGCAAGGCAAGATGATTGAATACTCTTAAAGTGAAATTACAGATTTTTTTAAAAATTGAAACCAAAAACTTTACTTTTTAAGTAACCATTCTTAGATTTAGTAAAATGCACTATGGTTGTCTTTGGATAATGAAAAAGAGTTTAATATTAAAGTTATGTGTGTTGTGCGATTCACAGAAACTGGGATAAATAACTTATCAAAAGCTACTAGATTAAAAAAAGTTACTAGATGAAGATAGATTACAGCTGTTTTTATCTTTAAGCTGTCACCTCTTCTTTGGTTTATTACATTGTCAGTTTGATAAAGTGAAAAATTTACCACAAGGTAAACATGTGTGAGTACTATCAGTCACTCTATTGGTAACATAATTGTTATAAAGTTTAATGTAGCATCCAAATGGAACAATAACTTAAAATTAAGAATGACTTTTTATGTAAACAATTTTTTGCATACTCCACTCATTTTCTCATCTTATTTATCAAGGTTTGAGAATAACACATTTTATTGAACTTTCCATTTCACTGAAATCCCTTGAAGGGGAAGTAGTTTTATGGTCTAATAATTCTTTTTTTTTTTTGGTCTAACAATTCTTTTATGTGGTCTGTATATGTCTATTCCATAGATAGTTCTTAATTTCTGCCTCTGAAGATACTGTTTGTAGAATAAAATTTGCGAAAGTTTTTATTCCTTCACCCTCATAAAAGTTCAGTTAATAACGTGGAATATCTCATTCCCCACTCTTCTTTGAGAGCTTTATAACTAATGGAAGGATTAACAGAAAGGAATTAGGACAAAATGAGAAATCCTGAGAAGTGCATCTAGAAGCTAAGAAATAATTAAACTGAATGAAATGGGAAAGAGTGTTGACTTATCTTTTGAAAAATTGCAAACCTTGAGAAAAGTTTAAGTAAAACCATGTTTTATGGAAAACTCTACCAAAGTAATGCTTCTGTTCTTTAGCACTTTAAATAGTTTATATAGCTGATTTCAGTTAAGTAGTTGAATGAATGTACAGATTTAAGATGTCAGGAACAATTTCTGAACCTAAATATAAAAGTTTGCAACATTTTACTGACAACTTAGATGATTATGTAGAAGGCTTATCAGATTAGCAGATCAGTGGGAGCCAGGAAGGATGGTTAATATAGTAGATGGCAGCTATTAAGAGAGAGTGCTATAAAAGTCCTAGACAGAAGTTGACAAACAGAAATTTAGTAGGGGTAAATGTAAAGGTTTGAATCATGAACCTTTTTTTTTTTTGTTTTTTTGGGGTGTTTTTGGTGCTGGGGATCAAACTCAGGGCCTTGTACTTCCTAGGCAAGCACTCTAACCACTGAGTTAAATCACCAGCCCTTGAATTATGAATCTTTACATCATTGTTAGGTTAGCAAACATTTGTTAAAGGCTGTTTAGTAAAATTTGAGCACTGAGGGTATATTGAGAACAAAATTAATATAGCGGTAAGCAGGGAAGGTGACATGAAACAAATTACTAATTTTCATTAAGGTACATATGTAGATATATACCCATTGCTTACTGTGGGAAGGCATAGAAGGTACACCCAGAGCTTCAGTTTGTACAATTTAAGGGGACAGTTTGATTGGGACCCTTGGCAGTTATGCAGTGAATTTTTAAATTACTGTTTGTGATACATCATTACATTTATGTTGGGAAATTAGTTCATATACATATTGCATCTTGATCATTTTTACTCCCCTCTTCAGATTTTATGTGAATCTAGGAAACTATTGAATGCACCTAAACAGATGATTTACTTTTTTTTTTCTTTTTTTTTTGTGGTGCTGAGGATCGAACTCAGGCCCTTGTGCTTGCAAGGCGAGCACTCTAATCACTGAGCTAAATCCCTAGCCCCTAAACAGATGATTTAAATGATCAGATTACGCTTAAAAGGCATTTTAGGCAGTTTACTAAGGAGAATGGTTTGGAGTAGGAGCAGATTTAGAAACTAGGAGAAGGTAGCTCTAGCAGGCTAGGTCAGGGCTACACCTGTTGTAAACTCAAATTTTATTACACGTTGGCAATGATGAATAAATACACATCTCCTTATTCTGTAAATCTGCATGAGGCTCATTTCTAGACATTTAGAAACTTTTATGGTAATCTGACATGGTTCATAGTTTATAACCTTTGCTGGGCTTTTAGTGTTCTCTGACAGGCCTTAACTTGTTTGAAGTTAACTCTTTTCCCTGTTCACTTGACTAGTTCAAACCTCCACCACTTTCCTCAGATTCCTACTCTACCTCTTCCTCACTGTCTACAGATGACTTCATCTGCTGTTTCATAGAGAAAATAAAGCTAAAGGATACAGGAACTGAATGACTTCCTGTTCCACCCACAGACAAATTTATATCAAATATTTAGCTTTCTTCTACTTTTCTGTCTCTGGATCCTGTTCTCTTCCAGTTTTTCCACGGGCTTTGGTCTATCTTTTTTTCTTCTTAGTTTTTAACCTCTGCTTCGTTATACTGCTTTCTCCTTAGCCTATAAATTTGCTCCCACCTCACCCCTAAATTCAACTCTTATCATATTCTAGGGTACCAACCTAACTTCTTTGCCTTCACAACCAAGTTCTCTGAAAGAGTAAACTTTAATCACTATCTATACTCTTGGGTAAATATCTACGAGTGTAATGACTGGGTCAGCTCTTTTAAGGTTATAAGAAACTGCTACCCTTTTTTCCAAAGTGATTGCAATTTTGCATTCCCACCAGCAAAATGTGAGAATTTCAGTTACTCCATATCCTTGTCAGCATTCGGTAATGTCTGTTGTTTCTTTCTCCAATTATAGTTATTTTAATAGGTATATAGTGCAATTTCATTGTGGTTTTGCATTTCTCTGATGATGAAGGTGGCAGAATATCTTTTCAAGTTCATTAGCCTTATCTGTTTTCTTCTTCAGTACAGTATCTGTTCAAGCCTTTGCTCATTTTTTAACTGAATTGTTTCCTTAATGTTAGAATTTTGTTTTGTTTTTATTTGTTTATTGAAGTGCTGAGGACTGAACCCATAATCTTGCATATCCAGGCAAGTGCTGTACTACTGAGCTACAACCCCAGCCTGATACTAGGTTTTTAGCAATCTTTATAATATTCTGGATATAAAGTTCTCCTTCAGATATGCATTGTGCAGATAATTTTTCCTCCTCTGCAGTTGTTGTTTCTGTCTCTGTCTCCTTCTCCCTCTCCTTCACTGTCTCCTCCATCTCTCTGTCTCTCTTTCTTTGTCTCTGTCTGTCTCTCTCTGTTTTTTGCAGTACAAATATTTCAGTTTTTGAGATCATGCTTTTGGTGTTATATCTGGAAAGTCTTTGCCTGAACTAAATGATGATTTCTCCATTGTTTTCTTCTAAAAGTTGCATAGTTTAATGCTTTATGTTGCAGTCTGCGTTTTGTGTTTGAGTTAATGTTTGTTTTAGGTGTGATGTTTAGGCAGAGCTTGCTTTTTAACATGGCTATACAGCTGTTCCAACCCTATTTGTTAAAAGCTTGCATTTTATTGATTGATTTGCCTTTGCACTTTTCTCAGAAAATTAGTTGGTTATGTTTATATGTGTATCATTTTGTCTTTTACTATAGATTATATCAAGGTACGTTTTAAATTTTCTAAAATTTCTTTTTAAATTACTACTTTGTAATATAATTTTGTTGTGATTAGACTGTATAATTTGCATGATTCCTACCATTTTCTTGAAATTTGTTGAGATTTACCTTGTGGACTTGTATGTGGTCCATTTTTATAAATATTCTGTTGTGGGCTGGGGATTTAGCTCAGTGGTTAAGAGTGCTTGCCTCGTAAGCACAAGGCTCTGAGTTTGATTCTCAGCACACAAAAAAAAATTCTGTTGTGTTTGAAATACTGTTTATCCTGTTTATATATATGTGTATATATACATATATATTATATAATGCTTAGTGTTTTTTATATATGTACTAAGTAAAATTTGCTGAGGGTATTAATTTAAATATTATATCCATTATAAAGTTAAATTTATATTTTATATGCACAGTCTTCCTACTGATAAGTATATCGTTAAAATCTCTTACTATGGTGAATTTGCATTATTTCTTCTCTTGGTTCTGTCAATTTTTGGTTATATATTTTGAAGCTCTTATCAGTTACATATAGGTTTAGAAGTTATACCTTGTGTTGTATTGAGCTTTCTAAATATGTGCTTACTCTTATCTCAGAAAGTCCCCACAAGTTTGTTTTATCTCTTACTAATACAGCTGCCATGTTTTCTTTAAATTAATTTTTAAATTAAAGTTGTAATTTACATGCAGCAATATACATAGATCATAAAGTACTTAATGATTTTTGACATACTAAGCACCATTCCAATCAAGATACAGACTGTTTTCATCAGATTTCAGTCGGACGTCAATCAAGGACGTTCACCCCAGTGAGCCCTACCATGCACCCCCTATCCAAACCCTAGGCCAACACTATTTTGGTTTCTGTCATGTTTTATTAGTTTTGCTTGTTCTTAGATTTTATGTAGATAAAATCATGCAGCATATGTATATGTACTCTTCCAGGCTACTTTTGCTCTACATGTTTTTGTAGTTCAGCTATGCTGCTTGCATGTGTCAATGTCTGGTGTTTTTGTGTTTTTTTTTTTTTAATCACTGAATCATATTTTGGTGTTTGAATATAGCACAATCCATCCTGTTATTTCTGGTTTTAGGCTCTTCTGTAAGTCTCTGTTAACATTATTGAGGATAAATAATCTAGGTGGGAGATTACTGGATTGTGCAGGGGGCATATGTTTAACTTCATTGAAATCGGCAGTTTTCCAAAATGGTTTTACAGTTTTGTACTACTGCCAGCACAGATGAGGGTTTGAATTCACTGCCTGTCTTTGCAACATTTGAGTCCTTTAATGTAGCTATTTTAGTATGTGTGAAATGGTGTCTCATTTTAGGTTTGCTTTGTTATTGTTGTTTGTTTTGAGACATGGTCTCACTATGAAGTTCAGGCTGCTCTTGAACTCACTGAATAGACCAAGCTGTCTGCAGTCCTCCTGCCTCAGTTTTCCAAGTGCTAGGATTACAGGCATATGCCACTCATTTTAGTTTTAATTTGCATTTCCATGATAACTAACGATGTTTGGCTCATTTTTCCTGTGTTTTTTGACTGTTGGCATGTCCGCTTTTGAAATGTCTGTTCAATTTTTCTGCCCAACTAAAAACATTGAGTTATTAATATTATTACTATTCTGTAGGAATGTTTTTCTTCTGGAACTAATCTTGTGACAGATAAATATATTGTGAATATTTTTTCCTAGTCTGTAATTTGCCTTTTTATTTTGCTAATAGTATCTTTTAATAAGCAGAAAATTTTATTTTGGAGAAGTTAAATTTATCTTTTTTTTTTTTATTGTTTGTGCCTTTTTGGTCCAGTAAAAGAAATCTTTGGCTATCACAAGGTTATGAATGTATTTTTTTGGTTTTTTTCTAGAAGTTTTGTAATTTTAGGTTTTATGTTTAGGTCAGTTTCCATCTCATATTAATTTTGTATATAGAGTAAGATAAGGGTTTGAGGAGTTTATGTTAATGCTGAGGACTTTTTTTGTTTTTTCTTTTTTTCCTTTTAAAACTGATAACCTAGTCTCACAAAAAAGGCTTTCTTTTTCTTGTTGAATAGACTTGCTGTGGTGTGGAAAATCAACTGCTTATGTAAGTATAGTGTAGTTCGGAACTTTTATTCTGTTTCGTTGTTACTTTTGTCTATTTTCTTTTTTAATTTCTCCTTTCCCTCCCTTTCTTTCCCCTTCCCTCCATCTCTTGGTCCCCTTCCTATCCTTTATTCTTTTTTGGGGGTGGGGGTGGCACTGGGGCTCAGACTCAGAGCCTTGTACTTGCTAGGCAAGTGCTCTACCACTTGAGCTAAATCCCAACACCCCCATTTTTTATTCTTGTTAATACCATACTGTCTTGCTGCTTACAGCTTTAAAGCAGGGTTCTCAATTTTAGCACTCTTGACATTTTGGGCTTGATAATTGTTGTAGGAGACTGTCCTATATACAGTATTACAGGATATGCTGCATCCTGGCCACCTACTACATACTAGTAGTATCTTTCCAGGTGTGACATCTAATACATGTCTCAACAATGCCAGATGTCCCCTACGATACAGAAATCACCCTTGTTGGAGAACCACTGAGGTTAAAGTAACTCTTGAAATCAGTGTAGTTCCTTTATTTTTTTATTCTCATTCATCATTTTTCTGTTATATTATAGAATTAGTTTCTCAATTTCTACCAAAAATGCTGGAGATATTTGTCAGGGAGTTATTAAATCTGTAGATTGAATAAGAAGCGATTTGACTTCTTAACCAAATTGAGTCTTCCAGTCCATAAAAATGGTTTATCTGGCCACTTATTTATGTCTTTAACTTCTCTTGGCAGTTTATGGAGTTTTCATTTTAGAGGTTTTGAACACATTTTATTAAGTTTATCACTAAGTATTTCATATTTTTCAATGCTATTGGCAGTTGTATTTTTATTTTTAATTTTACTCCCAAATGTCATTGACTAGTAAGCTTACTAGTCCCTCCTATCCTGGCCCTGACCTTAAACTCACTGAAGACACCTTATTACTTGAGGAAGATCTCTCTCAGAAGTCTGGCTGAATCCTACACGAAAGCCCCCTGAGAAAGAATTGGTAGATGTGGTGCAGACTCTGGAGCTGTAGATCTTCAGTTACCTAATTGATCAAGTCAACCGTCTTCAGTAAATGAAAGTTTGGTAAAGGATTTTGTTTCTCTTTATGACTTTTAGTGGTCATTTTTTTTTTCCTCTTCCCACTTGTCCCTCAGGTATGAAAAAGGACTTGGGGTATTTTCTCTTTTAGCAGGAGCTTGTCTCTTTTTTTGCATTTAGTTCATTTACGTTCTTGGACTTCTCACCTTTTTTGTATACAGCAACCTAACTAACCAAGCAACCAACAAAAACTGTGATTTTGTTGTTTTCCTAAGCTTTTTCTTTGTTAAGGATAAGTCTCTTGAGTTTCTTTCTTCATTTGGACTGGAAATGGTTAACCAGTTTTCTTTTTATTAGTGTCTCGGTATATCTTTTAACTTTTGTATTTTCACTTTCAACCTTTCTATGTGCTTTTATGTTGTTTATTTCTGGTAAATGATGTGTAATTTTTAACCTAGTTTGACGATCTTTTATTTTTCTTTTTTAAAATGTTTTTTCAGGGCTGATTTGAGTGCCCAGGTATATTGCTGACTTTTAAGTAAGTGTCTGATTTGATTTTTTCAGGCCAGTAGTATCTTAACTTCAGTCTAGCTGGGCTACTGTACATGGTGAGTTCAAGGCCAGCCTGAACTACATAGCAAGATCCTGTCTGGGGGAAGGGGGGTTATAGTGTTAGGGGCGTATTATAGTGTTAGGGGAGTGTTATAGTGGAGGCATGTTCCTGTTTTTACTATTCTACCAAAAACCAAAGTCAGTGAAGACCCTTATTACCATTATCTCCCTCTGTAGAGTGAGTTGTTTTTGTTTTTTTCTGTATTTCAGTCACTAAAAAGGAATCTTTTGGGGGAGTCCTGGCATATTTATAATGGTATTAATCTAGATGTCTCCCAGCTGGGTGATTTACTGACTTCTCAGAAAGAAGCCCATTAAAACCTAGACTCTTGTCTATTTAGTAATTCCAGGGAAAACTACCTACAGCGTTACATACTCTTGTGAATTTACATTTTCTTCTTGCTTCTGTCCACCAGAAATTCCTTTGCTTTCCCCAACGCTAGCCATGTATGTGAAAATATCCAGTATCTTTAATTGTATTTTTCAACCCAGTTTACTTGTATTTTATATTAATTACATTTTGGAGTAGTTCTCTAAGCTACTTTTGAAATGTGACGTGATATATTATTAGGAGAAAAATAAACTCCATATTTAGTCCTATCTCCAAGTTTAGAATGTCCTTTTCCAGACTTCAGCTGTATTAAACCCACCCTCCTGTACATTCACTTCCGACGTGCATCTTGTTATAGGTAGCCTCCCTTTCTGGCTCTACTCCTACCCCTAATCTATAGCTTCAGAGAGAATGAATTACTTCTCCTTTTAAGAAAAAAGGAAAGAATATAAGAGAGTATCCTGTAGGCACAAAGATAGAGACAGCATTTTATTTCGTTCTGTCTTCAGCATGTAATAGTCACTGTCTAAAGTTTGTTGAATCAAGTTCTCAAAAAAAAAAAAGTGTAGCTCAAGTTGGCCTCAAACTGGTGATCCTCTTGCCTCAGCCTCTTAATTGCTGGAGTTACAGGCGTGCACTACACCAGACTGAGTTCTCAAAATTTTTTATAATCAACTCTTGTAGTTTTAAACTTCTAGGTAAGATTGTTGTGGCTTAGTTTGTTAGTTTTCAGAAAGTATCTTTTAGAGCAGTTAAAGCTTACTCAGCATGTTGAAGATAATTTTCTTTGGTGTTAGGTAAATTGCTTAGACTGGTCACATTTATGGAGAGACCTGACCTGTATGATCAAAACAGTATCTGTTTTACAGTCGCCAGAGGGCCTGGGATGATGTAATTTTGGAGCTAGTGGAGATTTACATCCCAATTGTAAACCTTAACTCATTTGAAAATTAGGTGTTTTGTATCTGGAACTTTTAAGAGGAATTTTTGCCTGGGTTACTTTTGTTGTTGTGTTGTTTGTTTTGGTTTTTTGAGACAAGGTCTTACTACGCAGCCCAGGCTGGTCTCAAATTCATGATCTTCCTGCGCAACCTCCCAAGTGCTGGGATTAATTACAAGTATGTGCCATTTAAACATTCAGAAAGAGATTGTCAGCATTAAACTGATGCAGGCCACTGACTCTGATATTATTCCAATAGAAACCTCTCTAAGGTGATTTATGTAAAATGACCAACTACTTTTTTGTTAAAGATCCACTGCTGAAAGGATGTGTTTGTAGTTGACAGAAATTCTGAATCAAATGCAAGTAATCATTCAGCAGAAATAAATGTAACCTTTCTCCACCCCTGTTATTTGATGGGCTATTTTCTTGAAACATGTGCAAATTATTTATTAGGCAATAATAACTTGTATGGCAACTACTTAGCATTGTGTAGACAACATCTCTGTACAATTTGTGCCTCAGGTTCATCTGTTTTTCATTCTTTTTGTGTGTGTGTGTGTGTGTGTGTGTGTGTGTGTGTGTGTGTTTGAGATTTAACTCAGGGCCTTGCACTTGCTAAGCATGTGCTCTATCACTGAGCTAAATCCCTAACCCCTCTGTTTTTCATTCTTGAATCTCTAGAATTTTGATTTAACTTTTGAGTGCATGGACTTGTTTGTGTTCTTTGTCTTTGGACATTTGAACAAAAAATGTCTCAATTTAAAAACTATTAAGTTTGGGGTTGGGGACTTAGCTCAGTGATAGAGCAAGGCCCTGAGTTCAATCCCCAGCACCACCCCCCACAAAAAAAATTGTTAAGTTTTCCTCTTTTGTTTTGGCTACTATAAAATCCAGAGCCAAAAGTGCAGCCTTCTTAGTCAAGGACTATTTTAGCTTATATTTTGGGTACAAACCACCTTCTAGGTCCCTTCATCCTCATTTTACAACTTTCCTACCCATTCTTCCCCCTTCTCCCTTCTGCACCCCCTTCTCTTTAAATCTTACACTGTATGCTTTCATCTTAGCTACCTTCCATCTGTTTTGAAATGGGTTGGGATATAAATAAAAGCTAAAAACATTAACAAACAAAATCTATGTTTTTACAGTGTTTTTCCATATAGTGAAAACAGCAAATTAAAACTGGTGAAGTGGAAAGTCCAGGTTTTTCGTTTTTTGGGGTTTTTTTGTTTTGTTTTTTTAATGAAGTAAGATGTTTTGTGGAAAGGGGAATTTTTGTTTTACTGACATCTGTGATGGTTCTAGCATTGGGGGCTAAAAAGGATTGTGAGCTCTTTCAAGTTATTTGTAATTTATAGACACTGGATTTTTTAAGAAAATCGTAATTAAACATTTAGATGGTTTTAAAAGTTAGTTGCCATCTTAGACCATTTGGGCTGCTACAATAATATATGTACCATAGACTGGGTAACTCGTAAACAACAAAAATTTCTCACAGTTCTGGAGGCTACATGAAGTCTTAATTATGCTGTTGCAACTGTCTTTATTTGGGGGCAGGTGCTGGGCTTCGAACTCAGGGCCTTGTGCTTGCTAGGCAGGTACTCTACCACTTGAGCTAAATCTCCAACCCTGCAACTGTCTTGATGTTCTAAATATACTTAAAATGTTCACCTTTCATTGTCATTTTGATTTTTGGGAAAGAAATAGAAGTTGCACAGTGCCAGTCCAGTGAGTAAGGCAGGTAAAAACACACTAGAATGTTTTTACAAGCCTGCACTTCCATTGGATGGCACCCTGTGCAGCAGCATTTACAGTATCTTGATCCCACTTTGTAAAAATATGGAAGAAGACTTCGAGAACTGCTTTTGAAAGTGGCCAGAATGATGGGATAAGTATGTTCGAAGCAAGGCAGGTGGACTATTTTGAGGGGAATTGATGGCAGTATGTCTTTTACTGTAATAAATTTTTAGAAATTTTAACATTCACTATATTTTTTGATCACCCCTTACACATAGTGCCTTTTCTCCGTATCCTCACATGGTGTCAGGGCCAAAGCAACCTCTGGAGCCTCTTTATAGGACCAGTAATGCCAATTACGAGAGCTTCACTCTCATGATCTAATAACCTCCCCAAGGCTCCTTTTCCTGCTATCATCACACTGGCGATTAGGGATTTCAAAATAGGCATTTTGAGCTTACAAAGCATTCGTCCATAGTAGTTACTGTTGGTAACCTAAAATAAAATCGAGAGCTACATTCTTTTCTAACAGAAAAGGTGCTTTTCTCCTAGCGTTTTTCCTAAGAATGGAGACAGTAGAAATGTTCCCCTCATTTGGTGAGTCTTTGTGTTTGTTTTAAAATAAAAGTTTATTATAATAAAAGACAAAACCTGTGGTTTATAAAACCGTAGAAGGAAAGAACAGACTAGAGAGAGTTAGCTGTTGTTCATTTGTACATGCACTTTGTTTAAACACTTGTCTTCTAACCAAATTGAATCTGAAGTGGTAATTGGACTCATCTCACTATATTTTTCGCTCTCATCTCTTCCGCCTTTAAAGTAGTATTGAAAGATTGAGAATTATATTCAATCAGAGATACAAATAAAATTATGCTAGTTTAATGCCGTATGCCATACCAGATCTTTTTTCTGTTGTTTCCTCTTCTTGGTACTTTTTTGGGGGAGTGTGCTGGGAATCGAACTCAGGGCCTTGTGCTTGCTAAGGCAAGCACTATACCACTGAGCTAAGTCCCCAACCCCGTCTAGGTACTTTTATCCACACTCTTGTTCGTTCTTTTCTCTTTGCTTTGCACGTCTTGTTCTTTTTTTTTTTTTTTAATTTACCAAGAACAAGTATTGGCACGTTGTAGATATACATAGTGATCGCATTCATCATAGTTAATTTGTACCTGTACATGATATATCTTGGTTCCCCTCCCCTTCCCCACCCCCTCTGTTCCACTCCCCCTCCTTTCCTTATTTACAATAGCTTTATTTACATTTTTCCCTTTTTTCCTCTTTTTCTTTTGTTTTCTTTTCCCCTTCCTTTCCCCCTCTTCCCTCTCTAGTTCTCTTCCCATTTGATTATTATCTTTTTTTCCCACAATATCTATTATACCTTTTTGTCCTTATTTACACGGTTTCTCCTGTCAGAAACAATTCGATATGTAGTCATGTGTGATTGATTTATTTCACTTAAGAGTATGTTTTCGAGATGCATCCATTTACCTATATATGTTTGAAGTTTATCCTTTTTATGGCAGAGTAGTACTCCATTTTATTTGTTTTTAAAAACCCATATCTTGTTTCCAAGACTTAACTATTACAAATTGTGTTGCTGTTGGTTATGTTGCTATGGTTGTGCATATATCACTGTGGTATGATGTTTTTAATTCTTCGGGGAAGATACCAAGAAGAGGTATAGCTGGGTCAAGTGGAATCTCTAGTTGTTCTTTGAGGAATCTCCACACTGATTTCCACGATGGTTGGACAGCCTACACTTCCACAAACAGTGGAGGAGGGTTCCTTTTCCCCCTGCAGCCCCACCAGCATTTGTTATTGGTTGATTTCTTGATAATAGCTGTTCTTTATGGAATGAGATGGAATATTAGCATTGTTTTAATTTGTATCTCTTGCATAACCAGCGACGGTGAACACTTTTTCATATGTTTATTTGCCATTTGTATTTCTTCATCTGAGAAGTGTCTTATTCATTTTAGGTTCCCATTTTTGGATTGGGTCTTTAAATTTGGGGAATCTGATTTTTTTGAGTCCTTATATAATCTAGATGTTAGACCTTTGTCTGAGGAACAGCTGGCAAAAATTTTTTCCCATTCTGTGGGTTGTCACCCCACTGAGTTGGTGATTTCTTTTGCTGTGCAAAAGCTTTTTAATAGGATGTGATCCCAATCACTGATTCTTTGTATTATTTCCTGTGCAGTCTGAGTTTTGTTCATAAAGTTTTTGCCTACACCTATATCTTCAAGAATTCCTCCTATTCTATCTTACAGCAGATTTAATGTTTCTGTTTTAATGTTTAGAGCTCTTATCCACTTTGATTTTAGTTAGTACATGGTGAGAGGCATATATCTAGTTTTAGTTTTTGGCATGTGGCAAGCCAGTTTTTCCAGCACCGTTTATTAAAGAGGCTGTCTTTCTTCCAGTGAGAGTGTTTGGCTATTTTGATATGGTGGGGTGAAATACTCTGTAGACATCTACTAAGTCCACTTATTCATAGATTTGGTTCAGTTCTAATATTTCTTTGTGGATTTTTTTGTCTAGTTGATCTATTTGTGATAGCAGGGTGTTGAAGTCTCCCATTATGCACTTCGTGTTCTTATACTAGGTATTCCTTTGCCTGCCCTCTTCCCTCCCTTATTTACTGCCCTTGGGGATAAGTCATTCCTCAGAATTCATTGCCTTGGAATATTTAAATTATAATCATTTCTAAGTCTTTAGGCATCTGGCAATACCAGTTACAGTAATTTAAAACATTGATATAAAGATAAAATTAGAAATCTTGGTCAATTTAACACAGTGGATGCTTAAATCTTGCATTAATGAAAAGAATTAATAAGAAAATGGGGAGCTTCACCTTCTCTTGCCAATGTTTCAGTTCATTCGTACAAGAGATGATAGCTAACTCCTGATTTTCATGTTTTTATAATATTAACATTAATTACATTGGTATCATAAATTTATCTTCTACAAGCTTTGAAAGAAGACTTTTTTTTTTTTTTTTTTGAGTCAGGGTCCCATTATATAGTTCAAGCTGGCCTTGAATTCACTATGTAGCCCAGGCTGGCCTCAAACTCTCAACAGTCCTCCTGCCTCAGCCTCCAGACTTCTGGGTTTACAGGACTGCACCACCATGCCCAGCCAAAAGAAGTCACTTTAAGAAATAAAGAGAAAGTTCTGCTTTTTTTCTCAAGCATATTATAGTTGAAATTTATGAATGTTCTCACAAGAACATTCTATGTTAAAGTATTCTTCGTTGTTTCAGCACTGGAAAGAATAAGCAAGAAAAGTGGCATTGAGAGCACCATTTGTAACCTTTTTGATTTTTTTGAGACAGTCTCACTATGTAGCTCAGGCTGGCCTTGAACTTGTGGCTATCCTCCTGCCTCAGCCTACCAAATTCTGTGATTACAGGTCTATTGCCGCCATGCCTGGCACTATTCGTAACCTTTTAACTTGGTTGTAGCTAATGGGTTCCATTCTAGTGCCACAGCATTTCCAATAACACATGACTGACTGACACCAGTGTCTTTCAGTTTCAGGAATTGGAGACAAATGAAAAAAAAGGCTCATTAAATGAAGCTTATTAATACCTGTATTCATTCAACTAAAATTATGAAATAGTGTACTACTTCAATTCAGGAATTACTATGTATCTGTACATTTTTCTTTTATTCCCAGAAAGCATATAAACATACATGAGAGTGTGTGTGTGTGTGTGTGTGTGTGTGTGTGTGCGCGCATGCATGTAGGCAGCTAGTTGGAATTTAGGTCCTTGTATGTCCAGTGGAAGAAAATTAAAATTTAGTTACTAGAAGTTTTCCTGAAATAACATGGCTTTTTTCAAGCATTGAAATAAAAATGACAATAAAATTTCCTCTGATTGTATTATAAAATAGATATTGTTATTATTTTTAAAAGAATTAATGGACTTTTTTTTTTAGATTAGGGTCACAGCAAAACTAATCTGAAAGTACAAGTTACCATCTATCTCCTCCCTGCCATGTACACACAGCCTTACAAACCAACATCATCATTCTCCAGTGTAATGCATTTTTTAGAATTGTTTAACTGATACTGACACATCACTATCACCCATAGACCATAGTTTACATTAGGGTTCATTCTGTGTTGTGCATTCTATAGGTTTGACACACATATAATGACATATATTACCCTTAAAATGTCAAACAGAGTAGTTTCACTGGCCTGAAAATACTTTTTGCCCCACCTGTTTGTGTCTCTTTTTCCCCTAAACTGGTGGAAACCACTGGTGTGTTTATTACCTTCATAGCTTTGCCTTTTCTGGAATGTCATAGTTGGAATTATATGTAGCCTTTTCAGATTGGCTTCTTTCACTTAGTGTAACACATTAAAACTTCTGCCATTTCCTCTAGTGACTTGGTAGCTCATCTTGTTTTAGCTCTGAATTATATTCTCTTATATGGATGTGACACAGCTTACCTTCTAAAAGAAGTAGTGATTGCTTCTAAGTTTTAGTAATTAGTAATAAAGCTATTATAAACCTCCATGTGCAGGTTTTTGTGTGGACATTTAAGTTTTTAATTCATTTTGATAAATACCAAGGATCACAATTGCTGGATTGTATGATAATATTATTTTAAAAAAAGAAATTGTATAGAACAGACCAAAACCTACAAAATCTTCCTCTTGATAGCAAAACTGAACATGGTCCAAGAAATTGGTTTTTTGTTTTGTTTTGTTTTGTTTTTTTGAGATAGTCTTGCTATGTAGTTCAGGCTGGCCTTGAACTCATGGCAATCCTGCCTTAGCCTCCTGAGTTCTGGGAGGCATGTACTACCACGCCCAGTCCAAGAAACTTTTGGACCTTTGGACATCATTCCAGCTATGGCACTTTTATCACTGTTTAATCTCCTTATGCCAGAATTACTTCAGCATTCTCCTAGTTGTTGTTCTTGTCAGTTTCACCCACTTTTCATTTTATTTTTATGTTTATTTACAGGCTTATTAGAAGATTGAGATGATACATGTAATGTGCGTTGTGTAGTGCTAGACTCCAAATAGTCATTAAATATTTGGTTTTTAGCACTCTTTCTAGCCTATTCCCTGAATTGTTTAATAAATCTCATCTGTGACCCTAGCAAAGAGTCAAAGAGTCCTAAAAAAAGACCTCAGCCTCCCTTTCCAGATTTATTGTACTGTTATGAATTCCATGTACAAGTCGAGCGTTCTTAATCCTAAAATCTGAAATCCAAAAATCTCTGAAATCTGAAACTTTTTGATTGATGACATGACTGTCAAAAGTTTCAAATATTTGAATTAGAGGTGCTCAGCCAGTAAAGTTTGTGCAAATATTCCACAGTCTGAAAAACTCCAAAATATTAAACACTTCTGGTCCTAAGCTAAGCATTTTGGATAATATTTATTGTAAAAATGCCATCACAAAAAATTTACTGTCCTAACCATATTACTACCCAAACCTGCTACCCTAGTCCAAGTGCAGTACAGTAGTGTTAACTACCGTATATGCACATTATTGTATAATGGTTCTCTAGAACTTTTTCACTTGCAAAGTAAACTCTACCCATTGAACAGCTCCACATTTTCCCCTACCCTCACCTCCCAGTAACCAGTGTGAGCTTGACGACTTTAGATAACCTCTTATAACTGGAATCTTGCAATCCTTTTTGACAGGACTATTTTACTCAACATTCATCCATATTGTAGCATGTGACAGCATTTCCTTTTTTCTTGAGGCTGAATAGTATTCTGTTGCATGTATATCCTGTATTTTCTTTATCCATTCATCTCGTGATGGACAGATACTTCTACCTCTTGGTTATCATAAATAATGCTGTAGTGAATGTGAGTGTGCAAATATCTCTTGGAGAGCTTGATTTTAGTTCTTTTGGCCATGTGCCACTAAGCGGACTAGTATATAATATAGTAATTGTATTTTTAATATCTTGAGGAGCTTTTGTACTATTTTCCATTGTGACTGTACTATTTTACATTTTTACTGATAATATGCAAGAGTTTCAATTTCTCCTCATTCTTGCCACCACTTGGTTTGGTTTAGTTTGGTGGCACTGGGGGATCAAACTCAGGCCTTCCTGAATGCTAGGCTAAAACCCTCATGGTTTGCAAATATTTTCTCTCATTCCATAGACAGCCTTTCATTTTGTTGATTGTTTTCTTTGCTGAGGAGACATTTCAAAATTTGATGTAAAAAAAAAATTGATGTAGTCCTGTTTATCTGTTTTTTGCTTTTGGTTTATCTATTTTTTGCTTTTGTTACCTGTGTCTTTGGTATTGTATCCAAGAAGTCACTGCCAAATCCAGTGTTGTGAAGCTCTTCCCTGTGTTTCTTCTAGGAGCTTTATTGTTTATATCTTTAATCCATTTTGAGTTGATTGTATCCAGCTTTGTTCTTTTGTATATGGATATCCACTTTCCTCAGTATTAGGGATTTGTAATCCGCAGGTCTGCAGTTTAGATCTGCAAATTGCAGACATCCATGCCATTTTCAAGTTACTCCTTAAGTGGAAATGTTACAATCTGCAGCATATTAAGACAGGCTTCTTCTGATAAGCCTGGCCAAAGGAAGTACTTTTCCATGTAATCTTGTGTTTTTAAACATTATTAGCTATTTTAAAAGTCATGTGTGTGTGTCTCTTGCCTAATGTATAAAATTCATTTGAGTTACCTAAATTATAAGAAAATATTTTGGCAGAATGAATCTTTACAAGTCCCAGATGCCTAGTACAAGTTTCTGGTAATGTTTATCCCACACTTATGAGTACCTTTTGTCTGAAGTTGGGGTGCCTCTTTACCCTTGTGAATAGAACCCTGAGGAAAAGGTAGGTGGGGTTAAAAGGAAGCACAATGCCCTTATTGCAGGATCATTTTGGATGTGAGTTGAAATTGAAAAGCAGAATTTAGTGTTGACCTCTAAAGTTGATGTTCCAAAGGGGTTTATTTGTCTTTACTAAAGCCTGTCAGTTTTTGCATTGAGTAGAATGCTTTTGCCTGTAAAAGCTTTGAAAGGTAAACATTGAGTTACTAAAGTGTTTGTAATAACTAAGTAATATAACATATGCAGGTGCACATCTTAAAATGTTCTCATTTATCTTAAAAATTGCACCTAAATAGTCATTTAGAAGAGAATTTTAGCCATCAGAATGTTTTTACTATGTAGTTTAATACCAAGGTTTCTATTGTGGCCCTTACTAAAAGTGTTTTAGTTGATGATAAAAACCATGTATACAGAGGGCTGTCTGTTTGGAATAATAGTTGGTTTAGAAATAAGCAGAGGAAAGGGGCTTTATTAAGTCTGCCTTTTTCCTTACTGTCATTAGCATACCATTCCTTCTGCTAGTTGACATATATAAAATTGGCTGTTGTCTTTCATTTATTTTCAGAATTATGTGCACCAGCGAAACAGCTTGATCTTTAGACTCTAATTTGATTTGTTTAATTAATAAAAATTTTTGTATCAGAATGGGTGGCTGACCCCTTTGTATATGTGACAGTTCCTAGCGCAGACTTTGTTTGTGATGGATAAGTATTTGTTGAATAAGTAATATATTTATCATTCTTTTTTCAGGTAACTCATGAATTTGTGTGTGGAGATTTCGATTACTTTTTAACCAAATATGGTTTTGGAATGTAAAATAATTTAATTTTATGTGGTACTGATAGACAATCACCTTTGTCACATTCAGAAAGGAAAAGATTCCAAAGTTATTGCATAAATTTAAAATAAGAATCCATACATTTGTAGTAAATATTAACCAGGGATGTGCATCCGACACGTAGTTCCCAGCCCAGATGCGTTAAACCTAAATCTTAAGAAGTTAGAGATTTAGCTCAAGCATTAGAGTGCTTGCCTAGCAAGCGCAAGGCCCTGAGTTCGATCCCCAGGACCAAAAAGCAATCAGTCAATCTTAGGAATGAAAAAGATGTCCATTTTTTAAAAAATTTCTACCAGTGTTATTGAATGACTAGTGAGATTTAAAATGTGCACAAGACTTGTGTTCAGAACTCCAAATACTGTACATCAAAGTCCATGTTGTACAAAGAGTGATTAATTGTTACAAAACAACTGTGAAAGAAACCATATCATGGTACTACTAGTTAGGACTGTGAGGAATATCCATCAGCCCAGTATTTGAGAAAACTAAGGCCCACTGGAGTTAAGTGTAGTGGGTTTAGCGTTGGGTTCAGAGGCAGCAACTTGACTCAATACTAAAGTTCTGCATTTAGTAGTTTGACAGTGAGCAGCACTTTCCTTAATGTCTCTGGTTATTGTATACTCATCTGTGAAGTGAAAATAAAAGATTCTACCTTACCCGGTTATCTGGAAAAGGAAGATAGTAGTAAAAGTAGGTTGTCAATAAATGTTGCATCATTCGCTTATCAGTAAGTTTCATTGGCTTATAAGGACTCAGTAAGTTTCTCAAGTTAGTAAAGATACCATTTAGCTAGTGAGTGATAAAGCCAGGAATAGAAAAAACACAGCCTCCTAAATGTCAGTCCAAAAGGAGGTAGTACTGGGGGTAAAAGCCTGGGCTGTGATTAGTCAGTAAACTGTAAGTTCTGTACTGTTACCGTTTATATTTTTTGTGGCATTGTTTCTTGTGTAAATTAATTTCAGTACATTAAAGGTCTGTGTATGACTAATCAAAAAAGTATTGCTGAGAAAATTGCTATATTAAGTGATTAAAATTTTAAATCTATTTTACTGAGTTAAAATTATCACATATTTTATGCTGTCTTCCTCACCTCATTGATACTATTCTGTTAGCAAATTTTTCTGAGTGGTACACATGGAATAATTTACCACAAGTTGCAGAAAGGAAGTTTCTCTCTTCCTTTCCCTACAAAGGGCATTTTTTGAAGCATTATTCACAAGTATGTAATTAAATTTAACAAGAGATGGAAGTGTGTACTTTTATTTATTAGGTTTATTCTGGAAAAATGTCTAGAGTTTGTTTTATACCATGTTCTGGACTCAAATGCACTAATTTGGAATATATGTTTTATAGCATGAGATACCAAGTACTGGACTGTTTACCTGGGTAGTGTGTTACCTTAAAAATTACTACTTCTTTGCTGTGGGTGGGTGTATGTTGTTTGGTTTTTGGTTTTGGTTTTTGTTTTTTGAGATAGAGTCTCATTATGTAATTCAGGCTGGCCTTGAGCTTACTATGTAGCCCAGGCTGACCTCGAACTTGCAGTGATCCTCCTGCCTCAGCCTCCCGAGTGGTGGGATTACAGATGTGAGCCACCACAGCCAGCTATGGTTAACTAGTTAGTTGAGATAATTCACTTGGCATCCACAGCACATGTCTCTTGTAATGTTCTATAAATAATGAAATTGCCATTTTCCTCACTAAACCAGTAATGGCTTTAAAAAATAACTAGTTTTTTTTTAAATGAGTGTGCTTAATACATAGTTTAAAATTCAAAAACTACAGAAAGGTTTACAGATTTTTACTTTTTATTTACCTCCCAGTCACTTGGTTACCCCTCATAGAGACAAAGAAAAACATGCGACTAAGTGTCCTTATAAGGAAGGATCTTTCCTTGAAATCACACATACTGTAACTTCATTTATACTTTGTTGGCCAAAACAGTCACTTGGCTATAATAGCTGTTGAAGACAAAGAAAATAACAATCTTTTAGTTTTGAACCCTTTGCTACCTTGAAAAAAGTTACAGTCTGTCTCTGAGGAAAAAGGGAGAATACGCTATTAGATAGTAACTATAAGTCTTTGCCTAAGATTATTCTGATTTGCGCTCATCAACGGTGTATGAAAATAGTTTTAAAATTTTGTTGCTTTTTACCAAGCATGCATAATTGAAAAATGAGAGTTAACTTGATATTGAGTATACTGCAAGCAAAATAATTTTTGTAAGGATAATTGATGAGTCTTTTAGCTTGGAACTTGGTTTTACTCATTTTTGTTTTGCTCAAAGTTGTTGAAGAAGTTTGCATTAGATACTCATATTAGGTAGATGTTTAGACCGAGTGACCTCTTAAGATTCCTGTTAGTACTATGAATCAGTAATCTATGGTGAGGTTGGATTGAGGTTGAGGTTTTAGACATGTCAGCTATGTGGTGCCAAAATGAAATATTAATTATTCACAAAGTTTATAGCTTATTAGAGTAGATGAAGTCACCAAGAAAAAAGGTTAATGAAATAAAAAGAAGGTTGAACTTCGAGAATGCCCTGCACCCAGGGAATGGTTCTCTCTCTTGTCCATATTTTTGTCCCTGGAATTTAATTTTGAGGAATCCAGGTGATTTTAATTTTTTTCTTAAACTTCATAGAGTTGAGATTTAATTGGTTGCATCCAATGTTATTCTATTATATCTTCTGTTCATTGGTAGCAGATCTGGCGACTTGATTACATTTACAGTTTTTGTGTCTGTGTTTTTTGGTAGGTGGATATTACTAGTTCACTAGGTAGTTGTTCTGTACTCAATCAAGAGGCATATAATATTGGGTTGTCTCTCCTTTTGATACTAGTAGACACAGATGATTAATGCCTAGATCCATTAATTCATTAAGGTTAGCAATATGGTCAGAATATTCTGTCATTCCTTTATTAGCTGAAAGACACCTGTAGAGTGAAACAGAGATAGAATTAATGCATAGTTTGTTTACTTTATCCATTTTCAAAATAATTTATTGGTTCACTAGACTTCTTCAACAATGACCAATATTTTTACTATTAATTTATGCATTTAATCGTATTTGATATTTTCATTACACTGCTATTGTTTTATTGGTGTGCTTCCTTTTATATCACTGGTCTTGTGTTTTGCTGGCCATTATTAAATATAAGGGTTAATCAGATATACCCTTGCAATCCAAACAGCCACTAATTGACTATTGGGCAGGTAGTATATACAGCATGGACATGCTAAATGCAGGATTCAATCATATCAGGAGGGATGGAGTAGGAAGGCAGAAGATTTCCAAGCTGCTCAAAGTGGTACATACAAAACTTATGAATTGGCTATTTCTGGAATTTTCCACTTAATATTTTTCAGACCATAGTTCATGGTGGTTAACTGAAACCTCAGAAATCAAAACCACAGATAAAGGAGGAACTACTGTACTCTCTAAAGTGAGACTCCACTGAGACTGTCTGAACTGTGAGGACAGTTTTTCCTGTTAAGAGATCCTCATTAATTTCACTTTGAAATCTCCCAGAAGACACAGCCAAGTAAAACACATCACACCGTGTAATGTCCCCTGACCTCTCTTTCTTTCTTTCTTTCTTTCTTTCTATTTTAGAGTAATGTACTTGTTACATATTTTCGAAAATACAAAGCATTTGTCATGCTGGCACCTGATTTTTTTTTTTTTTTACTTTTTTTTGTTTGTTTGTTTTAGTTTGGACAACCAGCCTGACTTCCTTATGCTGAATTTCATTTTTATCATCTTTTGAAGTGTTGCCAGGTAGGCACCCCTTTTTGAACAGAAAGACCTAGACACCATTAAAGCTAAAAATATACAGGTTTCCTGTAAGTGTCTTGTCAAAGGGCATAACCCTTCAGGATTGGTAGACTGTAGCACTTGCACAACAACCTTTTCTTTCCATTCCTAAATGAGAAGTAGTAAAATATCCCTCTGTCAGGTCTCATAATCTCAGTCTTACAGCATTAAGACTGGTTTGTGTTCATAGCTTAAAAACAAAATATAAAGGAGAGAGGAAGGGTATGGAATGCTAGTCAATCAATATTTTTGTCTTCCAAAAAGAATTTAGATCATTGAAATATAGAAAACTTGGAAAGCACACATTTCTTTATAACAAATAAAAACTGATCTAGAACATTTACTTGATAGGTGGTAATTCCTCCATTTGATATTTATTTTTTCTTTTAGGAAGGCATAATTTGGAAATTTTCTTGTTCCCATTAACGACATAAATATTTTGAAGCAGTATTATAGGATTTTTCCTTTCCTTGTTAAGGCTGTTTAATCCTCAAGCTCAGTGAACTGTATTTTATAAAACTACTTTTTTTCTAACCAGGTTTCAGTTAGTAAAGCCCTCTTTTTATACAAACAACTATTGTGTAACAAGTGGTAGGAAGATGATAATAGTGAAACAAAACACAATGTCCTGCCTGTGTAGAAATAGCTAAGAAACTTAAGTGACTTATTTTTTATTATATTTTTAAAGTTTTCCTAAACCAGATTTTTGAGGAATGCTCTCTCCCGACTAATGAATAATAACTGTTCAGAAGGAGTATTGGAGGGAGGAAGGAACACTTATTAATAAAACACAAAGGGTTTTGGTTTATTTGAAATATTCTTTTGGGGGCTGGGGATTTAGCTCAGTGATTAGAGTGCTTGCCTTCCAAGCACAAGGGCCTGAGTTCGATCCCCGGCACCACAAAAAAAAAAAAAAAAAAAAAATTCTTTTGACCAGAAAATATACTGTGCTAGAAAAAATATATAAGAGGTTTTTAAAAATATAATTCTGGTTGTAAAATACATACATACTTAATGAAACCAAAATGGAGTGTTCCTAAAATAGGCTAATCTATATATAATAACATTTCTGAAAGTAGAGCTTTTGTGGGCGGTCCCTATTAACTCTCCCTCCATGCCCTCATTGCATATTCCCCTTAATTTCCAGGCATACCAAGAGGAGCAGTTTATAATAAAAAGGAGAATTCTGTGAAGCGTAATTGTGGTCAAAAGGGTCCTTGGAAGGTATGGAGGAAAGGCTTTGTGATTGCTTCTTCATAGAATTTCAGAGTTCAGAAGAAGCCTGATATACTGTACAGTACAAAGAACACGTATTATAGAGCCCAACAGACTTTAATTCACTCCCAATTTTGTTACTCGTTCTCTGTGACTCAGGGTAAGTTCTGTGCATCCGTTTTCTGATTTGAAAGAGGAAGGTAACAGTCCTTCCCATAAAAAATGCACATCAAAGACCCTCACTCTTCATTTATTTCATTCATTTAGCTAATTTACTGATGTTGTACTAGACTCTAAGAGTTTCTGCTGGCATTAATAGTTAATGAACATTGTGTCAGGCCTTAGTCTGCTGTCCCTGCATTATAAGACATTAGAATTTCAATCCAGTATCTCTAAAAAGAGAATGACAAGCAGTTTGCCAACAAAAAAAAAAAAAGAAAGGTAGCAGAAAGAGGCGCAACATTTTTGCTAGAATATGATTGATTCACATGTTTTGCCGGTAGCAGTTATATTCTTAGCAAATAATACTTAATAACTTCTGAATAAATAAAATAATTTATTTTTATTTATGGGGGAAGTAAATTCTGAAAAACTTCCTGGGATTTACTATATAGGGAATAGTTAGATTCTTCATGTTTCTGAGCAAAAACCGCCCATAAAACAAAACCAAAATAACCAAGTAGCTTGTCAGTTAATGTCTAATTGTTTCTGTCCAAGAACCTAAACGTAAGGACACATTTCAGTAAGGCTATCTTTCTCTTCAATTTGTTTGTTTAGTTTTGTTTTGTAGTTTTTGAGACAGGGTCTTGCTATGTAGTTTAGGCTGGCCTTGCATCACTGTGCAGCCCCAGCTAGCATTAAACTCATGAACTCACAGTGACCCTCCTGCCTCAGCCTCTCCATTGCCAGGATTATAGGCATATGCCACCACACCTGGCTTGCCTTTCTCTTTTGAACCTTTGAAATGACTGCCATGGATATATTTATAAGCACAATATTAACCTAACCGTACCCAAGGCTTGTATACCAGAAAGGAAAATAATAAAGTATCGAGAGTTCTTTGGTTTTCATTTTTGTTTTTCCTTTTTGCTGGAAGGGCGAATTACATTGTTTATAATCTGCAAGGGAGGGGAAGAAAGACAAAAAGCTAGTGTTTTCGTACAGGTAGAAATGATAAGAATATAACTGCTACACATAGAAATGAACATTTAGTAAAAGTGAATATGAAAGTTGGGATTCTTGGATTACAAAAGAGCAGCTCAATCTCCCACAAGAGGATTTGTTGGCTCACATAATCAGACTTTAAGATGGATAGAAGTAAAACTGGCCATAGATACATTTAAAATACCAGACTTGAATATTGCCAAGACTCTTGTTCCCTTTCTCTTTCTCTACAAATTGTGTATTTTCTCTTGAATTATTTTCTGTACATAACATATTCTTACAATTCTTTAGCCAAAGTAGAAAAGGGACCTCTCCCAACTCAAATTTTCAGAATTCCTGAGTCTCATTTTAGGTGATAAGGGATGAGATCTGCTTACCAGCAGAAGGAAATGGGAGGGAACATTGATTGAGAAGACAAAAATAGTAACTACCTCAAGTGGAAATTGTTACTATGAGTGCCAGAAAAGGATCATCTTCATTGGTGAAGAGACTGTGAGTTATACATGATGCTGGCAGATGTTACACTGTACTTTTATTGCTGCCTTTGGTCCTAGTCCTCCTGTTTTATCTCCTTCTTTCCACTAAGTAGTGCGATACCCCTCAAACAGGAAAGGTAGCCAAGTTGAACGTTGTCCCGGACTCTAGGAAAAAGTTTGCTAAAGATTCTACATGGTAGTGTTACCAGGTTCATTCCATTCCTCAGATTAAGAGGTTTTAAGTAATGGAATTGTAGTATTTCTGCCTTTTTTTTTGCTTTGTAATTTTTAGACCATAAATTGTGTAGTTGTGGAAGAACTACAGATTTTATGGAAAAGATGCATCATTCTGTCCAGTTGTCAGTTGTTGAGGCAAGGATCCTACTGCTCAGGATTGTAGTGTTTCTGTACACTCTTAACTTTCAGGGGCCTTATTATATAAAGCAAAGGTGCCAATAAAATTCAGTTATTGATCAGGCTATATTTTTGGTAGTTTCTAAACTTCTGCAATTACAATATGTAGTTAGGCTGTTCCCCATATCCCATCTAGAATTGTTCTGGTATAAAACTTAATGTGTCTGATTTTTACAAAGGAAAATCTGCATCAGTTTTTAAAGTTACAGTTAAAACGTACGTCAACAGTACAGCCAGATGGCATCCTGACACTCACTCTTAAGTATTCTAGTATTCTCTAAAATAGCTGCCTCAAATAGAAAAGTCATCTTAAAGTATGTTCTTGTCCTTTCATCTTGGTTGTGTATTTTAACTGGAAACTTATCTTAAAATCATAAAACCCCAAAGGAGCATTTAATTGTTCCAAAATTTCCTGTGCATTTCTCCATTCAGGTCTCACTTCCTGATGCCAGGACCTACTCTTACAAATGAAGTGTAATTGTACATTCATGATGATGCCTTTTATTAAACAGCAACATTCAAGAATTTGTCAATACAGGCACTCTTTTATAGGTCATAGATACACTTATTTTGAAGAAACTGAAAAAGAATGGTAACTACTTAAGTGATTTCAGACAAATCTAGTTTAAGTAGGATTGGGAACTTCATACTGATTCACTAAAAATGTGGATTAATTTTTGAAAAAGGTAAAAATGGATCATATAGCAGGATATGAGAAAAATGTTTGCTTTTAGCCTGGTTTACCATCATTAAGCTCAGAAAATACAGGGTGACTAAAATACAGATTAAGAGGGACTTTAAAACACCTTCATTTTCCTTGCAATACTGTTGTGACTCATTTGATAAAGACTTGAGTTTTGAAAATGAAATTTTCTTATTTATTTTTAAATCATCCTTCAGTGTAGCCTCAGATCTCTAGACATAAGGGGGTATAATCAAAAAAGTATTGAAGGAGAACTGTCAGCTATTTGCATTTGGACTGAGAATGTTCTAAGAACCTTAATACTGGAATCGTAACACCTGGGTAACAAAAGAGGAACTTTCAGTGGGCCATTGATACAAATCAGTTAAAAGCTCATGTAGATCTTGAAGACGCTTCGCTAGTTCCACACTCTGACATCTTTGTCCAAATAGTAGAGAGAAAAGGAAAAGAGGGACATTTTTGGGATGTTTTTTCTTTTTTTTTAGTGCTGGAGATCGAACTCAGCTTGTGCTTGCAAGGTAGGCACTCTAACCACTGAGCTAAATCCCCAGCCTAGAGGGACTTTAAAACACCTTCATTTTCCTCACTAATGACATGAGGCCCTAATAAAAATCTACTTTTATAAATCAGTAGTGTCAGGAAAACAGTTTGGGGTGTTGGTTGTTTTGGGGTTTTTGGGGTTTTTTTTTTTTTTTTTTTTTTTTTTACCAAGAACATGTATTGGTACATTGTATACATAATGATCACATTCATCATGGTTATTTTGTACCTGTACATGGTGTATCTTGGTTTTCCCCCTCTTCCCTACCTCTCCCTTCTGCTCCCCCCTTTCGTATTTATAGCAAGTTTATTTATATTTTTCCATTTTTCCCTTTCCCTTTTCTTTCCTTTTTCCCTTCCTTCTTTTCCCCCTTCTCCCTTTCTAGTTCTCTTCTCTTTTGAGTATTATCTTCCTTTTATATAATATCTATCACACCTCTGTGTTCTTATTTACACTTATGGTTTCTCATATCAGAGAAACAATTCAATGTGTACTTATGAGTGTCTGATTTATTTAGGAAAACAGTTTAAGAAATCTCATGCTATTGGCAGTTAAAGAATCATTTCCTTTCTGTTAGAAAATAAGAGAGACGTTCTTTTCTCAGCAGTTGCCTTGTAGAATGCGTAAGAGACACTGTGGGCTCTACACAGTGACAGAATAGAGTTTTCCCTTGTTTTCATGCTTTTGTATTATCTAGCTAGGCTGTGTATGTTTGTAGTACCACATTTGACCTCCAACATCTCCAGCCAGGGAGTTTTATTCTTCTTTCATACAAGTTTGCTTGTATTTCAGTTTGGTTTGGGATATAATTCAACTTAAAAATGAGACAGCAAGGTACAGGCTGTTTTTATTGTATGATCGCTGTAGGTAACTGCACACACACAAAATGTTCAGATAGCAGAACATTTACTTTTTGTTTGTAAAAATTTAAAAGACATATTAATTATGATTGGCCCTGCTCCTAACTGTAATTTTTTTTTTATTAAGAAGATTTATTTGTAAGGGAGGAGGGGAAGAGGAGTTGAAGGAAGGGGAGGGGAGTGGGAAGAAAACAAGAAGCAAGATATGGCATGTCAGGTACAAATTCCCTATGATGAATGTTACTGTTATGTATATCTAAAATTTATCACTAAAATAAAATTTAAATAGGAAGGAAGGAAAGAAAGGAAGAAAGGAAGGAAGGAAGGAAGGAAAAAGCAAGCAAGCTGGCTTTGAGACTGGAGATTAGGGTGTGTCTGGCCAGCTGGGCGAATGGATGTGGCCTGTCAGTCACACAGATCCAGGACATATGTGCCCATGCCCTACACTTGGGACCAATCAGAGAATGCTATCTTCAGTTCTTCTGGTGCAAGTTCAAGCCGGTTTTTGATATGACAGCCAGAAGGAGTACAAAAGACAGTTACCATTAACTTCCTGGTCACTGTTCTTTCTCAGTGGCCTCCTCTGCACTGTGCAGAGCATACTTCCTTCCTACCTTGAATAAATGTAAAATCTCACCACCTTAAGAAGAAAAAGGTTTAATAAATGAGTTTCATTTCTTGTATGTTTGTGTATTTAACTTGGCTTCTTTGGTTTGTCATTAAGCAAGGAAAACTCAAATCTTTTTATACATACATACAAATTTATATACACTTCACATACTTTTTTGTTATTTATTTTTGAGACAGGATCTCGCCATTTAGTTCAGGATGGCCCTAAATTCACTGTGTAGCCCAGGTTGGCTTCAAACTCACAGCAGTCATTCTGCCTCAGCTTCCCAAGTGCTGGGATTACAGGCATGCCACCATGCCTAGCACTCTTTTTTAATTAGGTCATATGGAGTTGCATGTAAGATTATTTAGGCATTACTATTTGTTGGGTACCTAAATTGTGTTTCAGTTTTATAAATGAATTGTCTTTATGTGATAAAATATCTTAACCTACTGGTGGTGCATGCCGTAATCTCAGCACTCAAGAGGCCGAGGCAAGAGGATCTCTGTGTTTGAGACCAGCCTGAACTACATAGTGAAACCTTGTCTCAAAAAGATAGAAAAAAAAAAAAAGAAAAAAAAGATAGATAAACTATATCTATATATAAATTATATATTTATATGTTAATCTAGTGATATTGGAAAGCATTATTATAAAGTAGGCATAGTAATTTTTACCTTGAATAATTAGTAATGTAAATACTGCTTTTTTCTATTTGAAATTATTTATAGGTGTGGAAGTAATAGGCATCTTAATCCGATGCCAGTATGGTTATAATGACAGATACTCATATATTTTCAGTATCTTCAAGTAAGATAGTTGACTTTAAATTTTAGCGGCTAGGAAGCTGTTGAGGATGTATCATTTTTCACTGTGGTTCATACCTTTGTTACCCTCCATGACAGATCGAATTTCCATTTTATATTATGGCGAATCTTCCTGGGTTTAACTCACCAGATTTTAATTACTATCATCTTTCTCTCACCCCATAAGTGAATGTTTCACAAAGTGTAACATACTCGTTAACAGAAGTTTGTTTCCGGGCACTTTGCATTTGCCCGTCTATAATACATTAGTTGATTGTTAATAAGTTAATCTTCCTTTGAACTTGAAATGATCAGATCCAGCCCTTGACATTTTCCTTTCATAGATAAAGGAACTGTAGCTCAGATAATAGAAACCTAAAGTGTGTACACTAGAACCTTCTTTACTCTTATCTGCCACAGGGCAAGCTATAAGTAAATTATTAAAGTAACTAGTTCAATTTGTGGGTCAGAGTTCTCTTGAAATGAAGTAGTTGATCATGTCAGATCTTTTGTGATAAAACCGAGTAAAGTACAAAGGCTTTTAAAAAAAAGTCTTAATTCGTCGTAAGAATTAAGCAGAAAATGTAGACTTATATCCCTGATGTGGGATAAAAGAGGATAGGAATGATAGAGTATTCCTATAATATTAGAAATCTGTTATGATAGTTATTATAGTCATACCATAACTCTCACAAGTAGAAGGTAAACATTTTCGTAAAAAGTACTGGCATAAAATGCAAGAAAGGGGATGAAAATTTGGCATTGAGAATATCTTCATTCCTCAGGGCACATGTATATCATCAGCCATATCATTTTAATTATTTTCATTATTTAATCACCTATTTTGGACCGAAGTGGTTTTTTTTCCCAACGATTATCATGATTATGAAAAAAGTTCCAATACCATTCTTGTATATAACTCTTACTTAATTTGACTGTTTCTTTTGTAAAATCCTCAGAAATAGAATTTCTAGATCAGAAGCTCCACTCATTATTTAAAGATTTAGGTATATCATGCCAAATTACTCTCCAGAAATGTTGTACTAATTAATACCCTTTATCATCAGAATAATTTTTCCAAGTTTATGAAAAGAATAACAGCTCATGGCTTCAATCTCATTTATTAGTATAGTGGATTTTTTATTTTTCCCTGATTTTTATGTTTTTTTATTATTATTATTTTTTGGGGGGTGCTGGGAATCGAACTCAGCACCTTGTGCTTGCAAGGCAAGCACTCTAATCACTGAGCTAAATCCCCCTCAGCCCCTAATATTTTATTTTCGTACAATAAAATTCACCCATTTTAAGTGTATAGGTTGGCTAATTTTGGTAATTATATACAATTGTGGAACTACCATCACAACCAAGATGTTGAATTAGTCTCTCGTCCTCGGAAGTTTCTTTCCACTCCTGCAGCTGTTCTCCTCTCCTACTAGCAGCCCCAGACAACCATTGATCTACTTTTTGTCACTATACTTTTGTCTTTTCTAGACAAGTCATTTTCTAGACACTTACTTGCCTTTTCAAATAAATGGAACCATGTAATTCATAGTTTTCGGTTTGACTTCCTTTACTTAGCATAGTGTTTTGAGAGTCATGTTTTTATTAATATTCATTTGTATTGAGCTGTATTCTGTACTATCGATATACTAAAATTTGGTCATTCATCACTTGATGGGCTTCTGGATTATACTGAAATTTTGGGTATCATGAGTAATGCTGCTGTGAATATTTGCATACAAGTCTTTATGTGGGTATATATCTTCATTGTTCTTGGGTAAATAGCTAGGAATAGAGTTGCTAGATCACATCGTGAGTATATGCTTCACTTCATAAGATACTGCCATCCAGCTTTCCAAACTGTCTGTACACTTTACATTGACATCAGCAATATATAAGTTCAAATTGCTCCACATCTTTACTATCACTTATTATTTTCTGTCATATTTCATCCTCCATGAACTGATGTTTTGTTAGAATAGGGAATAATTACAATTTAATGTGATTAGTGCAACTATGTCAGTCTTTAACTTTAGCCATTATAGTGGATATGTAGTAGAATCTTACTGTGGTTTTAATTTGCATTTCTCTGACTAGTGATGTTTGAGTCTCTTTTTATATACTTATTGGTTATCTGCATATCTTTTATAAGTGTGCAAATTTTTGTCCATTCTAATTGTATTATTAGTTATTCTGGATCTAAGCCATTTGTCAGTTAAGCGTTTTGAACTATTGCCTCCCATTTAGTGACTTGCCGTTTCATTTTCTTAACAGTATCTTTGGAAGAACAAAAGTTTTTAATTTTGTGAGGTTTATTTCATCAATTTTTTTCTTTCATATCTTGTACTTCTTTCATACCTTGCACTTCTTTTATAAGAAGTCTTTGTCTAAAGCAAAATCACAAAAATTATCTCCACTTCTGTTCTTTATGAAAGTTCAGTAGTTCTGGCTCTTACATTTAGGTCACTGGTCAACTTTGAATTAATTTTGTGTATAATGTGAGGTAAGGGTCGTAACTCATTTTTCTCCTTGTGGATATCCTATTATTAGCCTGACACCTTTGACTAAAAAACTATCTTTTTCCTCACTGAATTACTTTGGCCCCTTTGTTGAAAATCTGTTGACATATAAATGTGAGTCTATTTTTGGACTCTTTATAAAATGGCCTGTGTGTCTTTAATTATACCAATACTATATCATCCTGACTTCTGTATCTTTATAATAATGCTTGTCCTTCAACATGTTCTTCAAAATTGTTTTGTCCTTTAAAATTGTTTTGCCTGTTCTAGGTTCTTTACATTTCCATATAATTTGTGTGTGTGTGTGTGTGTGTGTGTGTGTGTGTGTGTGCGCGCGCGCACGCGCTGACAATCGAACTCAGGACCTTGAGCTTGCTAGGCAAGCACTATAACCACTGGGGTAAACCCCAGCCCCATATAAATTTTAAAATCAGTTCTTGATGTCTTCAAAGCAGCCTGCAGTGTTTTGACCGAGTTGCATTGCATCTCAGGATCAATTTGGTGGGGCAAGCTATTTTAACAATATTAAGTTTTTGAATCTGTAAACATGAATCTATAGATGTGGTATATTTCTCTTTATTTTGGTTGTATATTAATTTCTCTTGCATTTCTCAGTGTCAGACCTCGTATGTCTTTCATTAAATTTATTTTTGAGTGTATTTTTTTAATTATAAATGGAGTTTTCAATTTTTATCTTCTAATTCAGCAGTGGCAAACTGCAGCACATTTGCCTGAGGTTCGTCAGTTGTTCATAGCCAATATATAAAGATACAGTTGAATTTTATAAATTAACCTCATATCTTGGAATGTTGCTACATTCATTTATTAATTTTAGTAGCTTTTTTATAAGTTCTTTGGCATTTACTACATGCATGATCATGTCATCTGTTAATGAGGATATTTTAACTTCTTCCTTTCCCATCTTTATTTATTTACTTATTTTTTTGTATTTCATTGGCTAGATATTCCACTACACACGTATGATTGCCGTGTCTTCCTGGTGAATTGCCCTTTTATATATATAAAATATGTGTTGTACGAATTTTCTCTTGAAATCTATTTTATCTGATATTAGTATAAGCATTTCAGTCTTAGGCTTAATGTTTACATGGTGTATTGTTTATCATTCATTAATTTTTATTGATGTCTCTGTAGTTAAAGTGTCTCTTGGTCTTGGGGTTTTGGGCTTTTGGTTTTGGGGAGGGCTTTGGGGTTTTTGGGGGGTGTTGGTTTTTGTTTTTTGTGGATTTTTTTGGTGTTTTGTTTTTGTTTGTTTGTTGAGACAGTGTCTCGCTGTGCTTTTCAGGCTGGCCCTGAACTCACTATGTTAGTCCAGACCTGGAACTCATAGTGATCCTCCTGCCCCAGCCTCCTGGGTGCCGCGATTATGGGCATGCACCACCATGCCCAGCTAAAATGTGTCTCTTGTAGACAGCATATAGTTGGATATTGTTTCTTTATCCATCATGACAGTCTTTGCCTTTGAATTGGAGTTTCTGTTCGTGAATCTTTATTTAATGATATAGTGGAGTTTGGGTTTGCCATTTTATTTTTTCTTTTCTCTCATCTTTTGCTTTTTGTTTTTATGTTGTTCGCCAGCTCCCCTTGCTTTTGTATTACTACTTGAACTATATTTTTATGAAGATGGAAAAGCTTATATTGACTTTTAATGATCTCTGAAGTCTACTGATAATGATTAGGTAATCAAACATTTCTGGGTATTGTTGACTTACATTTAAGTAGAAAAATCTTTTCCCCCTTTAGTCAGTGGGTATTTGGATAGTTCTGATTTTTTTTTGTTTTTTTGTTTTGTTTTGTTTTGTTTTGTTTTGTTTTGTTCTGGGGATCAAACTCAGGGGCTTGTGCTTGCAAGACAAGCATTCTAACCACTGAGCTAAATTCCCAGCCCAGATAGTTCTGATTTTTGAGGAACATGATTTGGTAGCAAAATTAAATTAGCCAATTTAGAAAGCCAGATGAATAAAAATCTATTTATTATGGAAGTCTTCTTTTTATTGCAGTGTTTATATATTGACCAGGATGGGGGGTGCTAGGATCAAACTCAGGGCCATGCGCTTACCAGGCAAGCACTCTACTGCTGAGCTAAATCCCCAAACACCCCAGAAGTCTTCTTAAGAGCATCAGTTTTGTCTTACTTTTCTTTATGTCATGTAGTGTCTAGCCAAGACTACCTCTCTTTTAGGTGCCCAGTAAATAGTTTATAGAAAGAATAAATATTTTGCAGGTGGCTCTTACTTGTTTTTCTTTCCTGCTATAAAGCAAATCACACCATCCATTGAAGAGGAACTCTGCAGTCTCTATCAACTTTTTGGTAATATTTATCCCTTTTAATACACCCCTCTCCTCATCTATCCGAGGAAGAAGTTGGGGAAGCAGAGTTCAAGAATGGTGAAGTGGAGGGAAGTTTTATTTTGTTATGTATGATTCTGTTTCTTACAAGTTTGTAATGATGCTCAAAAAGTCCTCTGAGGGACTGGGGATTTTGCTCAGTGGTTAGAGAGCTTGCCTCACAAGCATGAGGCCCCGAGTTTGATCCCCAGCACCAAAAAATAAATAAATAAATAAGTAAAACAAAATAGAATAAAATAAAATGTCCTCTGAAAGTAGGAAGAATGAGGCCTGTATTGCTCTCTGCAAGTGTAACAGGAAGATCAGTAACAAACTATCATTGACATTATACATTGCATGTCTTTTTACCATGAGTTAAAATCTTTCTGCACTCATTTTCTAAGATTATGCTTCACTGTTTTAGTGCACTTTGGAGCTTTTGCAATGTGAAACTTTTTGTTATATGTATGTAACATATGTGTGTGTGTATATATATATATACATATACAGATACATAACACATAAAGAACTATTTCAAATAGTCATTACATATTTAAAATCTTAAAGATTAAGCAAATATTTTTGTATTTGCAAAAGAGATAATGAATTTGGAAATATGCTATAGTGTTATTTTGGGTCTTTTGGGGTTTTTTTTTTGACGGTGCTAGGGATTGAACTCAGGGCCTTGGGCTTGCTAGGCAAGCGCTCTACTACTGAGCTAAATCCCTAACCCCATCAGTGATGAACTTTTGAAACCAACTTCTGATAAATACCTGTGAAAACAGTCAAAACTCTAACATCTCCTTAAGCTTAGCAAATATTCTCCATATAGCTTAAGACCTGATTAAAATTTGTAATTTGAAAATGTAAACAATTTAGACAAAGACTACAAGAACAACAGTTTTTCAAGATTGATAAAATCTTTGAAAATTTTGACCACTTTACCTGCTAATTTTTGGCTCATACATTTGTCATTTTGTATGTACTTATTCATTCTGCTATTGGTTCTAGTTACATTTGATAAATGAAACACTTCAGAATTTCTTTTCACCTTGAAAAAAAATTCCTTACTGACCATTTATCTAGTGATAAAATGTTTCCTGCCTGATGTTCACTTTATTACATTATTAACTAAAACTAGTATATTCTCTAAGAGCAGAGCAAGGATTTTGAGATACAGTCTTGGAATGCATGTAAAGCTGCTTTTCAGCCTCTCTCTCAATTAGATCTTGGCAGTTTCTCATTCTCTAGTTTGTTTCTCCTGGGGATTTGTGACCTGATAAAAATTGCTATATATAAATAATTTTTATCAAAGTAGGGTCAGTCAATGAAAGAAAGGAGCTAGGCTTTAGTTATTCTTATTGGATGTTGTAAATGGTAGTTTCCAGATACTGTACACTTCTGGCGGGTGGTGCTGGGGATCAAACTCAGGGCCTTGCACTTGCTAGGAAAGTATTTTACCACTGAGCTAAATCCCTAACCACTGTATGCTTTTGTTGGGAAGCACACGTGATGTTTCTCATTCTCGTCACTCTGATGGTTAATTTCATTCTTCTGGAAGCAAAACTGACAACAAGCAGAGAGCAGGGTTCTCAAGGAGAGATTCAGAAATCATGATCCACATGGAAGTAACTAGTGTATGGTTATTTGGTAAGGGGGCTAGGGAGTTAATAGTTTTGAAATGTTTTTATGTGAAACCTACTAGGTCCTGGAAAGCCATGCCCCCTAGTAGTATTTTGGATACAAGTAGTAAAAGAGACTGAGAACAAATTGATGCCGACCTACTTCTAAATCCATTTTATGGCTTCTTATGGTTACCTTCCCCAAACGCCTAGTGCTAAAACTGTTGAATCATTGAATTCCATTTTTAGTTCTACTTAGCAGCTTCCATTCTTCTTGGTTTTCTGTTAACTGTGCAATTCCTCAATAAGGTGCCAGGCCGCAGAACATTTTTTCTGTATTCAACTACATTGTACAAGACCGTCACTAGTCCTTACCTTGAATCTTCACCTTTGTTCAAGTGAAGGAAAAAGAAACAGGTACCTCCTTTCATCCAAGCTCTCTTTTAAATTTGCATCCAAAAGGAGGATTTTAAATCTTATCGTGTAATATACACCTGAAATTCTAGCTATGGTATATAACAGGCAGCTTCTCTATTATGGCTAATGAGCTGTGGCTGAGGCACATGTATCCCTCTTTACCTGAGATTTTATAGTTTGTAATTATATTTATCTATCTTTTGATCCAAAGGCCAATGTGCTTCAGATACAAACCTGGGATGGTGTTTTCATCTTCTCCAGATAACTGGCTTTTCAAATGGGAGAAAATATATTCCTCAAAAGTTTGCAGATGTCATTTGCTGGCTTAAAAAAAAATGGATTTGGGAAAATGTAAAGTTTCAGTCATCAGATAAACCTTAGCCAGATGTTTGAGCAGCCATATCTGATCTTCATCCCTTCTTAAATAAGATACAAGGAAGGCCTAGTGACTCACCTGTAGGTTGGCTGCAGAAGAATGCCCTTGGTATCACTTACTAGCAGCTTCAGAGCCTATCCACATTTCTCCAGGTGAGGCTGGAGTAGATACTGTTAGCTTACTATGATCACATTGTTATTTAGAGCCATTCCGCTCCCTGCATCACGCCAGCAGGCATCAGTGTCCCACGCCAGGCCTGCAGCCCTGTGTCAGAACACCAACAGATTAAAACAAATTAATATTTGCAGTATTCCTGTTGTGGATGATTTATTTACATTCCTTTATTGCTCTGTTTACCACAATTAAAAATCAAGAATAAATTGCATTATTTGCCACTGCATGTTTCCAAAAATGTTTTCTAAAAACCTATCCTGCATCTAAAGCAGCCATATTATGGGCAAAAGATATAGCATGAAATACATAGAATAATGATCTTGTACCTCACTATATCTATTTTATTTAAAACATACCCCAAACAACATTTTTTTTTTAGTTTGTGGTTTTTTTTGTTTGTTTTTTTTGTTTTTTTTGTTTTTTTGTTTTTTTGTGGTGCCAGGGATCGAACTCAGGCCCTTGTGCTTGCAAGGCAAGCACTCTAATCACTGAGCTAAATCCCCAGCCCCATTTTTTTTTTAGTTTTTAGAATTTTTTTCATATTTAGAATTTTTTTCAAATTCTATTGGCGTGCTTATTTTTATAAAAAATGTTTTCATGTATAGTACCATCTTAGAATCATTTTCTATTTATGTGTAATAAAAATAGTTAAAATATTTATCTTAAAACTTCTTTTGTGAGATTGGAATACGTCATATATACTGCTGATATGCCAGCAGTTGTATTCCAGATAATAGGAAAACAAGAGAAACAAGCTGGTGTACAAGAGCTCTGTATTAAAACACTCAACAAGTAGGAGAGTGTGTCTATCTCACTGTGACAATTTTCATTCAAATAAACAAAAAATGAATTGCCCTCAGTAATGTAATAATTTGGAGGAAAATGAAATGGAAATAGTAGGCAAATGTGCCTTGGTTTAAATGTACAGATTTAAATACACACAGTTTTTTGGTAAATACATTCGACATAAATTTTACATACAGTATCTTCAGATTATAGTGTAATAAGATTGGAAATTTACAACAGTACTTAGTAGGTTTCAACAAGATGGAAAGGTGAAAAAATATATACAGTACTGTAAAAAAAACTGTAATACTTGAAAGACATGAAAACTTTTATCACCAATTATCCAGCAGATAAGATTGGCAATTAAAATTGTTTCAACTCTTTCATGCCTGTTTCAACAAGGAAAAAAAAATTATAGAATAGTCATCGCAAAAAGACCTAAGAGCAAAACAGTAACAAGGTAGACAAAATTAAGGTGAGAACTACTGAAATGTTATTTTTTAAATAAAAATTTAGAAACACTGTACAACTAGATACTTTGAATAAACAAGATACAATAGGAAACACAAGAAAATTTGATGAGATTACTGATGTTTTTCAACATGTAATACCCGTATCATCATTTACACTGTGAACTATATTGACGTTTACTTCATATGTAAGATAGACAGATACATAGTGGCTGCTAAGTCTAGTGCATAAAAAAAAGCAGTCTTGTTGAACATAAATGAAAAAACTCAGAATAATACAAACATATCGAAAGGTTTTCTACATTAAAAAACAATTCACTAAGTGGGATTTAGTATAGAAATGCAAGATTGAGTCAGTATAAATCCAGCTATTAATTGAATACACTACTGAAAGACATAGTAAAATCAACTAAGCCAATGCTCATTGTCCTAGGATGGGATACAGTTCTAGGTTAGTGCTAGTGTTTGTCTACAAAGATGTATACAGTGACAGAATCCTTGTGCTCAAGGTTAATACCCCTCTTGCTGGGGATTGAACCCAGGGTGTCACACATGCTAGGTACATGTTGTACTACTGAGCCACATCCCCAGCCCCAGGGTTAATTATCTTATTGGATAAAAACTGGTCAATAAACAAACTAGTAAATCTTAGAACAAAATAACAGTTCCAAAAATTAGTCCATATTTTTTACTATTATAAACTGATACCACATTCCATATATGATAGGAATTTCCAGATGAATTTGAGTTAGAAAAAACATTGATGTTAAAACTCAAAAGGAGAGAAACGAAAAATGTATTTGTTTGAATAAGAAATTGAAAGTTCTATATTTGTTTAATGATTGACTTATTTGAATAAGTAGAAAGGCTATATAAAATATTAAGATGAAGGGGGGAAATTATAGAGTAAAATGAGAATAGGGCCTAGAATTTTATAAGCAATTGGTAGTCTGTGATAATGATTTGTTCCTGTTTTAACAGCTTTATTGAGGTGTATTTTACATACCATAAAAGTCATCCATTATAAATATATATAAATCACTGACTTTTAGTAAATTTATAGTGTTATGCAACCATTAGTACAACCCACTTTTAGAATATTTTATCATCTCCAAAACATGCCAATTAACAATTTCTACTAACACCAGGCAACCACTGAAATACTGTTTTTATATATTTGTCCTTTCTAAAAATTTCTTTATAAATGGTGTTATACATTATGTGGCCTTTTGTGCCTGGCTTCTTTCACTTAGTATAATGCTTTGGGGGCTTATCCATGTGTTAATACGTAGTAGTTTGATCTATTAGAGAACATAGTAATTTGTTATTGTATAGGTGTAATATAGTTTATGCATTTACTAGTTGATGGATTTGACCCTTTCTAGTTTTTGTATATAATAGAGCTTCTGTGAATATTCACATATAAGTTTTATGTAGACACATATTTTCATTTCCCTTGTCTAGATACCTAAGAGTAGAATTCCTGGGTTATATAAGTTTATGTTTAACTTTTAAAGACTTAGCCAAACTCTTTTCCAAAATGGCTGTGAGATTTTTACATTCTCACCAGTTGTGTATGATGGTTCCAATTTTAGTGGGGATTACATTAAATTATAAGGTCACTTTGGGTGAACATTGGCATCTTAACAACATTGAGTTTTCTATGAAATGTCCTTGATTTATTTAAATCTTCTCTAAATTATCTAAGCAGTGTTTTATAGTTTGCTTATACTCTAAAAGAACTATTTTATGTCATTCGTTAATGCTATTTCAAAATAATTTATTCCTTTTTATTCTATTATGGAAGGAATTCATTTCTTTGTTTCATCTTCAGATTGTTGATTGCTAATAGGTGGAATTACAGTTTGGTGGGGGTTTTTTGGGTACTAGAGATTGAACCTAGGACTTTGCTTATGCTAGGCAAGCACTGTACCCTACTAAACTATATCCCCAGTCTTTTTAAAAATTTTTGTGTTAAGACAGGGTCTCACTAAATTGCCCAAGCTAGCCTCGAACTTGTAATCCTTCCTCAGTCTCCTTAGTGGTTGGGATTACAGGTACACACCACTATGGCTCTTACACTTGATTTTTGTGTATTGACCTTGTATCCTGCCACCTTAGTAAACTTTGTTTGTTCCCTAGCATTTCATGTATTCCTTCATTTGGGTTTTCTATGTAAGAGTTTAATGTTATCTGCAGATAAGACCTGTATTGTTACTTCCTTTCCAATTTGGATACTTTTGAGTCTTTTCTTTCTCATTTTTCCACTGGCAAGAACTTCCAGTAAAATTTGATTAGACACATCAGACATCTTTGCCGGAGAGTGATGGTTTCCCCAGGCCCTTATGCATGCTAGGCAGATACTGTATCATTGATCTCGTCCACAGCACCCCTCCCCCCCTTTTTTTTCTTTTTCTGTCTCTTGTTTGATGGAGTCCTTCTACGTTGCCAGAGCTATCCTTGAACTTGTGATCCTCCTGCCATCACACCTGATCAAGTATTTTTGAATTGTCTGTTTCACCTTTCATTTGTCAAGATTTGCCTTATGTATTTTAGGGCACTATTTTTAGGTATATATATGTTTTTAATTGTTATATTTTCCTGATACCTTTACTCTTTGATTGTTATGAAATGTCTATTTTGTCTGTGGTCTTTTGTTTTAATTTTTAATTTTGTTTTCGCAACGCTGGGGATTAAACCAAGGGCCTTAAACATGCTAGGTAAGTTCTCTATCATTGAACTACACCCCCTCTGCCCTTGTCTTACATTACTATAGCTTCTTTAGCTCTCTTACAGTTGCTGTATGGTTTTATCTTTTTCCATACTTTTACTTCCATCCTATTTTGTATTTCTTAATCTAAAATGTATCTTTTTATATAGCATGTCACTGTATCTTATTTTTAAAAAGTAAGTCAATCTCTGTCTTTTGATTATTTAGTCCATTCACATTTAGTAGAATTATTGGTATGACTGGACTTATATTTGCTGTCTTGGCATTTTCTATATTTCTCATGTTTCTTTTGTTTGTATAGTTTTCCTTTATTTCATTTTATGTTTTTAGTTGACCATTTTTACTCATTTGTTGATTTTGTGTATATGTACATGTGCCGAGATTGAATTCAGGGCCTTGCACATGCTCTACCACTAAGTTATACCCTGACCTCTCATCTGTTGATTATTTTTCAAATCCTCTTTTTGTGTTTTAGTTATTTTCTTATGATCTCTGAACAATCAATTTCAAATTAATACTGTCTCAATTCCTGTAAAATACAGCAGTCCCAGTATTACATGTATGGTGCTACACCCAGTGTTATTGCATAGGGGCCTGTTTTTTTTTGAAACTTTCCTCTCTGCTCTGAGAGCATATAATTTCTATCAGACTGTCATCAAGTTCACTGATTCTTTTTTCTGCCTTCTCAAATATGCTGTTGGGCCAATTCAGTTTGATAGTTTTATTTCTAATATTGTACTTTTCAACTCTAGAATTTGATTTAGTCCATTTTGCTTGTTTCTGTTTCTATTTTAATCTTCTCTATTTGGGTCATTAGCATCATATTTTCCTCTCATTCCTTAAACATGATTCCTTTTAATTCTTTGAACATACTTATATTAGTTAGTTTTGAAAACTTCTTTAGAATATAACACTGCAGCTTACTCAGAAATGGTTTTCTGTTGATTTTTTTGTCTGAGTATGGGTCACTTTTTTTCTTTTTCTTTACATGTCTTATAATGCTCCTGTTGAAAATTGGACATATTGGATAACATGTTGTAACAACCCTGATTAACTTTTCCCTTGCTCCTGAGAGTTGTCATTATGGTTGTTATATATATTTGTTTTTTTAAGCAACTTGTCTGAACTTAAGATAATGGAAAGAATTTCTCTTTCATGGGGTACTGCCACTCAGGTCTCTGCTCAGTTTTTAAAAATTGTTACTTTAATTTTTAATCTGGACTTTTTGGCGTCCCCCTTGTGTCTGCCTAGCTCAGTAAGTGAACCAGTGATTTTTTTAATGGTTGTTCTCAAACACATACTCAACCTCCAGTCAGCCAGGAATGTTTAGAGTTTATCTAGCCCTTCTGTGACTCTCTCATTTCTAGAATTTTTTTTTTTTTTTGAGACAGGGTCTCACTGTGTAGTTCAGGCTGGCCTTGAACTCAGCAATCTTCCTGCCTCAGCCTCCCAAGAAAATTCTGAGTTTCTGTCTGCTTGTCTTCCCAGCTGGAGTAGCAGCCTTGGGCCAGCAGAGCTGTAGGCTTTCTCTGTTCTCTTCCAGTAAAGTCTGATGCTTTTACCTTCATGGCCACTGGATGTGGATTTTTTGCTTTTCACTTCAAATCCTGCCCTCTCCATTAGATAGTGAAGCTGCTGGTTTTCATCGCCAGCCTTGTCCAGCCTTGTGCATGAACTGGGTGCTGAGGTAGGACGGATAAGGAGCAACCCCAAGCAATATTGCCACTGACTTCCACTGTTCATATTTCAGCAGTCTTCATGAACACTTTTAAATTTGTCATTTAACTTTGGTCATTGTATCAGTCAGTATTTACTAGAGAAACAGATACAAGATATACGAATATGTAAGAATTTACAGATTGGCTTACAAGGGCCAACCACAGAGTCAGATGTGGAAGACTGCAGAGGGTCTGTCTGCTCACTGGAGATCCAAAGGATCCAGTCACAGGTCTGGAGCTCACTGCAGTGTCCTGTGTGAGTCCGTATCAGCCAGCCCATGCATCTGTGACAGAAGACTGAAGAGTCTACACTGGAAGGCTGAAGGTCTGCACCAGAAGCCAGGAGATTACAGCGAAGGACTGGAGCTCCTCTGAAGAAACCGAAGCAGATCTGTCCTTTTTCATTTCCCCTTTATATCATCCAGGCAATAAGCCACCCTGGGGGAGGTCTTCCACATTGGAGGATGTGGAATCACTGAGCCAATTTAGTTGATCTTCTGTTACTCAAGTTGACACAATCAGTAAACCATCACAGTTGTTTTCTAGGATCCTGAAATGTTTGTTTTGGATAGTTTTCTCTAGTTTACAGTTATTTTGGCAGAAAGGATTGCTAACCTTCAGTTTGCCACAGCTGGAAGTCTTGCCTCCTCTTATTTTGTTTTTGCAATATTTTTGGTTTTGGTTATTTTTAACGGGCTAACTAATGAAAGATCTGGAACACATGTATGTGTTGTAGCTGCTTCAACATTTTGCTTCACAGTGGAAGAAGGTAGGAGATTGTGATTAGATTAGGGGTGGTATTGCAGTCCCAAGTTGTGCTGACCAATTGCAGTCCCAATCGTGTGCTGTCATGTGGAATCTTCCTAATCTCATATTCTTCTGTAATGGTGGAGAAAATGTTTACTTTTTGAGCAAGCAGATTCCTTTGAAATTTTACCAAAACGTGAAGAAGGTATGTATAGTATACTCCTCTCCACAGAATGAACCTATGGCACAGGGAAAGAAATGTCAGAATCTTTTGGGCTGCTATATATAGATGTATGTCCATGTGAAAAATAATGAAAAAAATCATCCTCTTTAAAAATTATGCATTACACAGATTTTAAGCTAAAATGCTTTTATGTTAGAAAATTAAACTGGGACTTTTTAGTTACGTAATATCACACAGAAACAGACAGTACACACAATCAAATGTACAGCTCAATGATTTACCACAAAGTCATACCTCTACCACACTATTCAGGTGAAAAATAGGACATCATCAGAACCCAGAAGTTCCTTATGTCCTCTCTCACCGTTATCCTGTGCCCCTCAAAGATGACTGCTATCCTGACTTTTATGATGAACCCTCCCTTTCTTGCGTTTCTTTCTCCTACACACCTATCCCTGAACATTAGAATTTAGTTTTGCTTATATTTTTAATATGCAGGTGAAATATCTTGCAGTATTGTGACTGATTTCCTTTTTCAAAATTAGGTTTGTGAGGTTCATTTATGTTTTTGCATGTAGCTGTAGTTAATTTTAATTGTTGTAGAATATTCCATTGTGTGCATGTACAACAGTTTATCCATTCTATTGCTACTGTTCATGGATATTTGAATTGTTTGCAATTTTAAGGGTTTTGCAGATCACTGTTGCATGAACATGCACTATGTGTTCTAGAGTGTATAGACATGCACATTCTTCTTGGATATATACCAAGGAGTCAACTTACAGGGCCAGAGGAGTATGTATCTTTGATTTAATGGGTGATGCCAATTTGTCTTCGAAATGATTTAGTAATGCACATTCCTACCCAGCAGCCTATAGGAGCAGCCATTGTACCACATCTTTATGAAACATTTGCAATTGTTAGACTTTTTAAAAATGGCTGCTCAAAAAAAAAATAAAAAAAAAATAAAAATGGCTGCTCCACACACACACACATATATATATATAAAAAGCCTTTTGTTCCTTATACTGCAAGCATCTTCTATGACTTGCATTTTCATTCTTTTAACAACGTGATGAAAAGAAGTTCTTGACTTTAAAATACGCAAATATATCAATATAGTAATTTCCACTATGATTAATATCTTTTATATCATATTGAAGAAATCTTTCCCTGCTCCAGTAACGCGAAGGTATTGTTCTGTGTGTTATCTTCTGAAAGCTGTTTGATTTTGTTGTTCACATTTGTATCTATAGCCCACCTGGAATTTATTCACGTGTGTAGTAGGGGTGAATGTTCACTTTTCTTTTCCGTATAGATATAGATATAGTATGTATAGTAATATACATACTAAAGCCTAATGTATCTGTGAGTGTCTGGTCAAGAGAAAGAACCTGCAACCAGTAATGCAGTTTAATATGAAAAATATGCTAATAAGCTATAAAGTTGTCAACTGGGCAAGAAGGGAACCCTGAGATGTCACAGAGGTAGCAGTTTCTACTTCATACCTGGGAAAATACAGGGAAGAACTTGGAATTATTCAAATTTACAACCCCGGCAGCAGAAATCCAGCCATCAGAGGAGAGGATACCGGCTCACTAGGGTTGGTATCTGGGGTGGAGGATGCAGTGAGGCTCATTCTGCAAGAGTTGGGAAAACTGTAAATTGGTTTCAGCTGCTGCTGTAGGCTGCCGCTAGCACTGCTGAGAGTGCAGTGTTGGTGGGATGGCACCTACACAGAGACAAGAAATGGGAAGCCCACACAGAAGGAACAAGTCTCTTCCTCCTCTAGCCTTGCAGTCTCACTCCAAGAGCCCCTTGTTGGCAGAGCCTAAAATGGAGCCAGCTGGCAAAGCCAAAAGAGTTTAGCCTCAATATTTTAGGGCAGTGTTTAGCTAGTTTAGGTGGGTTTGAAACTGAGAGATAGTAACTTAGTAAATGTCACAGTCCTTCCTGTTTGCTGTACTCTGCAGAGCCGTCTTTTGGATAAGCAAAGTGTCCATTTGTGGAAGAATCCATTTCTAGGTCATATTTCTTTCGTTGATCTATACTTAAAGCAAAAGTACACTACGTAAATCATTGTAGCTTTGTAACTCTTCATTTCCAGGAGAGCAGTTTGTTCCACCTTATTCTTCAAGAGTGTTTTAACCATCCTTAGCACCTTGCATTATTTAAAAAACTTTAGAAATAATTTGGAGCTGAGAATATAGTTGAGTAATACAGTGCTTGCCTTGCACGTGCAAGGCCCTGGGTTTTGCCAGCACAGATTGGGGGCGAGGGGTAATTTGTCAACTTTCACAAGAAGATTTAGTTTCAATATATTTAATCAGTTTGGAGAGAATTGAAATTTTTATAATAACATGTTTTCAAGTCCATGAAAATATATCTCTCCATTCTTTAACTTCCTTCAGTATTTTTGTTGTTGTTTTGTGTAGAAGTCTTACAACTTCTTTAACTTTAATCCCAAATACTGAATTTTTTATTATATTTTATTATAAATAGTATTTTCATAAATTTTATTTCAATCCTTTAAAAAAAATTTCACATACATTATTTTCTTTACTTCTATGTAATTAGACCACATTATGCCCATCTCCCAGATTTAATAATTAACAGCATTGCTTCATTTTTCAACTACCCCTTTTTATTTTTGTTACTGAAGCATTTTAAAACAAGTCCTAGGTCTTAGCTCACATATATATATATTCATGTCATATAAATTAGATATACATCTCTAGAAAGTGCAGATAGTTATGTATAACCACAGTTCTAAGCTACATTCAAAATATCTTTTTAATAGTGTGTGTTCACTATAATTAGCCTATTGAGACAAATATTGTATTAATAATTAAAATACTAATTTAGTCACTGAAATGTTAAGTGATATTCTTTATGACAAGAACAAAGGTTTTTTTTTTATTATGTAAACTTTCTTTTAAATTTGTTAAAGCTTGTTTTTCTTTCCTTTTTTCTTTTTTTGTGGTGCTGAACCTAAACTCACAGGCCTCAAGTATGCCAGGCGGTGCTTTTCTGATGAGCTATATCCTCACCCCACGTTAAAGTGTTTTGATGTCTGCAAAGCCACACTAGTACAAACCTACGTTTATAAAATTGTTTTTTTCTTTTTTGTGGTGTTTTCTATCGTTATGAACCTAATGGGCAACAAAAATTTTCATTCTTTGAATTTTTTAAACTATATTCCTCAGCATTTCTGTTACTAAGCATAAATTTCAGGAGGTCATCAGTGGAATTAAAAGCAAGTGCAGTTTTGTATGACATAGTTTTTAGTTACCCTTTGTGACCTCTTCTCAAAGTTGCTAAAATCCAGTAGCAGCAGCATGGGAATTATTTTTCTTTGTGGCTTTACACAGAAACCTTTCCTTCATTGTAACTGGTTTTCCTCCCCATGCAATATTCATAGATCTGTTTCTAAGAGGAGTGCGACTAGTGGACCATGAAAACTTCCCAAACTTGGCACGCTAGGCCATCATGCACTCCCTAACACTAGAAAATCCCCAGTGAAATGATGGGGTGGCATTTTTTTGCCAACAGGTCACAGTCCTGACTGGGATATTTTGACAGAGACTGAGGAGGAAGAGTCTTTATATCTCCACAGCAGATGCAGTATGGATGGAACGAATTAATTCATGGTGTAAAGAACAAGACCATGGGATTAACATAAAGTGATAGTTTAATTTAGCCAGCATTATTGGTGGGGAAATTGAAGGGGTCTTAGAAGTAAGGTTTTGTGACATTCTGGTAATTAGATGACTTGCCTGTTCCTTATCCCTCCTCCCTTATGAGTGCCCCTGGGTGTTTCACTACAGATCAGAATGGCCTAGTGTCATTTACTTAAACACAGAATTAGAGGATGTTTGGTGTTTAACTCTTTCAGTTAAATATAAATATTTTGGGCTGGGGATTTAGCTCAGTGGTTAAAGAGCTTGTCTCACAAGCACAACACCGTGAGTTTGATCCCCAGCACCAAAAAGAAAAGAAGAAAAAAAAAATTGATTTTTTGTGTCTTCTAATCAATAATTTTAGGAGGATATAAAAAAAAGCAGTGAAATATTTCACCATAGCCTTAGTGTAGCTATTGTGTAAGGCCTTTTTCCTTATAAACTAACAATTATGGGGGTTATTTTTTGTATCTTGAGAAGAGGGAAGAGGATTACTTCCTTATACACACAGATAAGAAATACCAAATTTGGATAAACAAACAACCCAAAAGTCAAAAAACTCAGTGGGTAGAACACATAATATAAATATGGAAGATGAGAAAAGTTTTTCTTTTTTGATGGGGGCAGGCTAGAAGGATTTGTCCTTCAAAATGGTCTCTGTAAAGTATGGCAGAATACACAAACTATAACCTGTTAAACTGTGTCCTGTTAAAATTTTGGTGAAAAAGAGCAGAAACATAAAAATAAATTTCTTATTCCTTAATTTATTCCTTAAATTGCTGTGTGTCCTTGAATACCTAGCAAGGACTAAGGTATACCTAGATGTATTTTCTAGACTTGCTTGTTGTCAAAAAAAATTGCCTCATAGTTTACTGTTTTCTCAAGTAGAATTAATCTAACTACAAGTAAAAATAACTTACACAGAAATGAATTTCAAAATGAATAGAAAAGCAATAATCTCAACATTTAGAGTCCAGTTAGAGTGTTACTGAGATGTATCTTGTAATGGTACAGTTGATACAGTAATTGTAGTATACATAGCAGAAAATAGGGATGACAGATAAAATTTTACATGAGTAGAAGAACCTGATTTTCTTAATCCAGAATGAAGCATTCTTATTATAAATTGTTTGCTTTGAATAACTAAAAACCTGTCTTAGTAACATGAATTTAAAGAATGATAAAGACATGTAGAGAATAGATTTTACACATAAAAATGAATGAGGGCTGGGTGCGATGGTGTACACCTGTAATCTCAGCATTCTGGGAGTCTGAACCAGGAGGATGGAAAATTCAAACCTAACCTGGGAACTTCCGTGATTTAGCAAGGCCCTGTCTCAAAATTTTAAAAGGGCTGGGATGCAGAGGCCCTTGGTTCAATCCCCAGTACCACCCTCTAAAAAAAAAAAAAAAAAAAAAAGGAATTTATAATCTCTCAGAGATTCTTGCTGACTAGTTTTACTAACTTAAAGATGTTTTAAGTGCCATTTTGTTTCCTGAGAAATATCTCTAATAGTAAGTCTTAACTCTTGTTTCATTCCAGTTTTTCTGCCTGTCAGTAATTTAAGTAGATTGTGGTAATGTTTAGAGTTTCCTGGAATTAAGAAAAATTTATGACAAAATGACCATAACAGATCTAAAAAGTTTCTTGTTTTGATATTATACTCTCTTGACAAATTGTCTCTCTGAAGAATGGCTTGTGGGTTCTTCTGGCATTTTAAGGAACAGTCGAACTTATGTTCTAATTGCAGAGAAAGATTGATAGACTTTGGACTAATATAAAGAAGCTTTCTCATAACCCTTAAAACTTTATTTTTAATGTATTTGAAAAATCAGGTATTAATTTAAAACTTAGGAAGTAAACACCTGTTAGTATAACTCATGCTTAAGAAGGTAATCAGATGAAATGACAGATGGACTGTTTAGGGCATCTAGTATTTAGCAGGGAGAGTAACTACCAGCATGTGAGTTAAAGGCCTAAGGATGGCCTCTTTTTTTCTGAAATGAGCAAAGTTGCCCTAAATGTTGTTCGTTATCTCTACAGCTGAATCTTCATTAACAAGTTCAGTTGGAATAACCAGAGTATTACAATAGCAGAGAAACTAAGCATGGCAAGCCTTTGAATAACAAAAGACATAAAAGAATTACTGTATAGCATGCTTCCACACTTAGCTGTGCTCTGCGGTACTGTTTATGCTGAGCTAAAGCATCTGCTACTTCCAGTTAAAGAGAGAACAAACTCAACATGGCGTGAAATTACTGCCCTGCCATTCACATTCATTAGAGCTGTATTGTTACCAGCCATGGGCATGACTGACTTTTGCACGAATAATAAAATAAATTGCTGCTTTGTGAATTTTACCTTAAATCTTTACAAGACACAGCGCTAACCTTGAGCCTGTATCAAGTAGTAGGTTTATCGTAAAGTAGCTTTCCTCACCAGTAAGGTGACCAGTGAGGTGATCATTAAAAACAAGTCAGAAGAAGGAGTATTGTTATCATGCCCTTGAAAAAGGAATTGCGTTCAATCAATTTATTCATTTTTTTAAACTAATATTTACTGTGCTAGGCTATTAAAGATATTAAAAATTATTACAGTACTGATTGTCAACCATTGTGATAATTGATTCAGACAAAAATGAGTGGATGTTAAAGGTAATAAGTGGATGCTAAAGTAGTAAAAAATTTATATATTTACAGTTACAGAAGGGGGAAAATAGTAACTATATAGTGGAGAAACCTGGCAGATACTTCATCCAAGTGACTAAAGTTATCACCACTAAGGGGACATATTGACATCATGAACCTCCTAATATGATGCCCTAAGAAGACAGTATTTCAAAAATACATAATGTGAATCTCATCATGAGAAAACACCAAACTCAAATTCAGTGGTAGTCTACAAAGTACCTGGCCTGTACTCTTCAAAAATGGCACTGTCATAAAAATAAGCTATTTAAAGACTAAAGAGACATGAAAATTGAGTACAGTGTGTGATCCCTCCTTGTACAATGTGTTTTCCTTCCTTGTATTTCATTGACATTTTTGTCTTCTAAGGGGGGAGATTTCAACTAATAATTTGAATATACTCATATTCAGTCTCTCCTCTGTTTTAGTTACCTAGCTTACACAGATTTTAGGCAATACTACAGGTATTGGTTGCTATTTTCTAAGCCAGATTCTTGAATATTTGGTCTCCTGGACTAATTGAGTTACGTTTCAAGCTGTTGAAAACTTTAAAATGATAATTATTGTCAATCAGTAGTAGGAAAAAAGAGTCCTCATGTTTAAAATACTAGAACGCATCATTTAAGAGTTTCATGTTGGGAATTTAGCTCAAGCCGTAGAGCACTTGCCTAGCAAGTGCAAGGCCCTGAGTTCAATCCCAGCATCTCCCCCTCCCCCCCAAAAAAAAGAGTTTGATGAGCACTTTGGAAAGGAAATAGTAATCACTAAAATGAGTTCATAGAGAAGTTTGATGTGGTTTTTAGATAGATAGATAGATAGATAGATAGATAGACAGATCGATCGATAGGAGAAATGTTTTATTTCCAGGAAGGTAATTTGGCAATTAGCTGATTTCTTTGTGGACAAGATGAAGAAATTGAATGATTATAGTTAATTCAATGAGAATTAATTGAATAACCATACCCAAGATTAATGATTGGCTGGTAAGTCTCATAGGTAGTATCTAGTGCTGTGTGTATTTGCTAGTCTCACAGGTAGTTTCCAGTTCCTGTGTCTGTTTGCAGTCCATGTTCTCAGTTCATTCTAAACTTTGATGACTTGGATAGAAGCATTGATAACATAAGATCAGATTTTAAAATGAATCAAATCTACCTGGCCATGGTGGCACATGCCTGTAGTCCTAGCACTGTGTGAGACTGAGGCAGAAAGATTGTCGTGAGTTTGAGGCCAGCCTGGGCTACGTAGTGAATTCAAGGCCAGCCTGAACTATATAGCAAGACCCGGTGTCCAAAAAAGAAGAAAAAAATTGAGAGATACTAAAAGCACTGATAATCATAACAAGAAATGAAAGATAACAGTAGTTGGGATGAATGATAGCAGGGATTTAGGTAAATCCATCTGACAGGAAAAAATCCTGCAAGAACAATCAGTCTTCCTATGATGAATAGACGAAAAACAAAACAAAAAACCAGAGAACTCTTGGTTTATTGCCAAATGGCCAGTCACCCATTTACACAATTTATTGATTTGTTTCTTTTAACTGTTTCATTTTATATGTATTGGTTAAGTCCAATTAGAAAAAAAATTGAAGCCACGCTAGTATTTCTAACAGGGAAATGTAACTTGGTTATACGGATAATTCGAATGCCAAAAGAACAACAGTCACGACAAAAGAACACAATAGGGACCACTGAGCTGTTGAAGAGATTGTAGCCACGAGGAGCACCCACCACACCACTAGCTGGAAACACAACAGGGAAGATGTTATCTTCCCTTAGGAACTAGGGGGATCCCTAAGCTACCACTCAAATTTCAGTTAGTGCTGGCACCCAAAAATGTGTTAGAGACCAAAATATTTAGATTGTATCAACATCTCTTCCATCTTGAATACGATTCCAAAAATAAAACGTAAAATGAATTGGACTTTAGTGGTGGCTAATGTGTATGCTTCTGCTTTTTCGGTTTCTTTAAAATAGTTTCGTCATTCAGACCCCTTCTGCCCCAAGTGTATTAAGTCATCTCTCAGGAAGGATGTGTAGAAACGAGGACAGGATTTTAAAGAGAAAACCTGGCAGATGAGTTGGATAGCTGAGTGTTTCTTTGTATGTATTCTTTTATCTTTTTTTCTCACTGATGCCTTAAGCATTACTATGTGGATTTAATATTGAGTGTTTTAAGATAAAGATATTTGTCGTGATCTGAAACATTGGAGAACAAGGTTTGGAATTGATTTCTCTCTCTCTTTCTTTCTTTCTCTCTCTTTCTCTCTCTCTTTTTCCCTTTTCCCCCGAATATTGCTTCTTTAGGTCAGTAACAGATCCAAGAGATGGAAAGAGAGTAGCACTCAAAAAGATGCCCAACGTCTTCCAGAATCTGGTCTCTTGCAAAAGAGTCTTCCGGGAATTGAAGATGTTGTGTTTTTTTAAACATGATAATGTAAGTGAAATTGGTGTTTGGGGGAAACTATCTTCTAAGCCTAATTCACGGAATTAGTAAAGAGCAAAAGAGACTTAAGAACACATGTAAGTAAAATTTGGAAATCAGCTATAGTTTTATGCCAAACTCTGAAAAGCAGTAGGACATCAGTAAGGTTATAGAATACCTATTGATAGACTTTCAGTTAACACGTTCTTATTAAAAGGAACATACACACACACACACACACACACACACACACACAGAGTTTACTAAGCAATTTCTTTCATTATTTTACTTTTACATATAGTTGTTGTGTCTCTGTGACTGTCCTAAATTTTCACTATTGAGATTGGTAGTTTCTAGCTGTGGTAATACATTAGAATCACTTATGGAGCCCATTTTATCAAAATTTGATTTGGCAGTTTGAAAATTACACTCCAAATTATGGAGCTCCAAATTAGGTCTTGTATGACTTATACAAGACCTAACCCCAAATTAGAAAACATTGCACCTATTACGTTTCAGATCGGCTTCAGAATTGTGGTGTGCATTCTGCATTTGTCAGCCTGGATATCTGTTTTAATTCCAAGAATATAAGCTACTAAAAATGTGTAAAACCCATAGAAAAGAAGAATGTATTTTAGGGAAAATAGATGTTTTCAAGGGGCTTGGAAATCTGAAAAAATTACAGTCTTCTTATGATTAACAATGAGGAAGTTCAAGAGAATTGCAAGATTTATTGACTAACAGATAAATGTTGAATGATGCAAAGAAAATATTGGTATTTAACCAGGTAATAATTCTAATATTCAACACAAAAATAGACTGTGGTACATGGGAATAATTGGCCCTGGTTTTAAGTGCTTTGTTTTTATCCTTTAATATTTTTAATCAGAGGTTAAGTTAGAGATGTAGGAAAACAGTTTCTTTAACAAAAACAGTACAGCCCTTAAGGTAACAAAGATTATTTTTGGCTCTGTGTACAGATGTAAAGACTTAGGGGCAGACTCATTGCGCTTTGAGAGATAGCTTCTCAACTAATTCTGAATTAAAAGTTTGATACATGTCAATTTTACCTGGAGATTGTTAGCTTTGGACTTTGTTTTCAGTTCATGGAAAAAGAAAAACTGCCTCAGATTCTTTGGACTGTAATACTCAACCTGTACTATTTTAACCGCTGTAATAAAATTTTTATTTAAAAATGGTTTCTTGAGGCTGAGTATGTAGTTCAGTTGTAGAGCATCTGCCTGGCATGCACAAGGCTCTGGGTTTGATCCTCAGTACTTGCAGGGGTGGGGATTTCTTGGGCTGGGAGTTTAGCTCAGTAGTAGAGTGCTGCTAGCCTAGCATGCCTGAAGCGCTGTGTTCAGTCCCCAGTATGTTATCTCTTACACCTCTTTGTCCTTATTTACACTTATGGTTTCTCATATTCAAAAGAGAGGAGAACTAGAAAGGGAGAAAGGGGAAAAGAAGGAAGGGATAAAGGAAAGAAAGGGGAAAGGGAAAAAAATGGAAAAATATAAATAAACCTGCTGTAAATAGGGAAGGGGAGAACAGAAGGGAAGGGTAGGGAAGAGAAAACCAAGATACATCATGTACAGGTACAAAATAACCATGATGAATGTGATCATTATGTACACAATGTACCAATACGTGTTCTTGGTTTAAAAAAAAAATATCCCGAGTATGTACTGAGGGAAAAAAATTCTCATGTGTCTCTAGATACTTGTTTGCACAGATACCTTTATAACTTTGACCCAAGTGTAGTTCTCATTTTAAGAAGGTAATTGCAAAAGTTGGATTTATTTGGTAAACCTAGGAATATCAAATTTATTTTATGGCTCAAATGAAGCTTCTTGACATACTTCATTTTACTGATTATACCTCTTGAACTCTCTTTTTCTTAAACTCTTTTACAACGATGTGACCAGGCTGGTGTAGCTAAATGGTAGATTACTTGCTTAGCATATGCAGGCCCTGAGTGACACCCAGCATTGCAAAAAAAGAAAAAAATACATTGCTGTCTTTTAGGTCATTGGAACTGCCAAGCAGTGTGTTTCAAAATAACCATTCGAATTGCTATTTTTATCATCAGATTTTGGATACATAATTTAGAATGATATCTAGTGCTTGCTTAGTTATTTCTTGAAATTGCCTTTGTACCACTGAACCATCAAAGAATATAAGCCTTATATACAATGTCAGAGGCTCACTTGAAGGTATCCACAATGAATTTTTCCAGGGTACCTTCAGAAATTCACTTACTAAGGATTTTGATGGTTTATTATCTTTAAACTAATCTTGGCTTCCTTTTAGACAGATGACAAAATAAGCTGCTGTTTGTTTAGTTGATATCTTTGCTGTTCCAAAGACAGTACAAGAGTGAGTGGTGTAAATAAAGAAATAAACTGAAATCTTGAAAATTACACAAAGTAAAGCATACAACAGGGCTAGGGATGTAACTCAGTAGTAGAGCACTTGCATAGCACAGACACCACGAGACCCTGTGTTCAAGCCCCAGCACTGAAAACAAAACAAAACACAAAAAACAACAAAAACAAACCCAATCATCTAATATAGCTTGTAAGAGCTGGGCCTTAGAGTCAAAATTAGCTTTGGATTATGGTTTTGTTTTCTAGTGGTGTGTCTTGGGCCTTAACTTTTGCAAGGTTCAGGTTTTCTCATTTGCAAAGTGAGCATGGTAAAAGCGGAAATAGCTGTATATGATTTTTGTAGAAATTAAATTTTAAAAATGCTTATAAACACAACTACTCTTTGGAGCTTATGAACTCTATTGTAAGAAGAGTACCTGTGACCTCTGTACGAGTGTTTGAAAATGAGGCAGATAACTGGAGATGAAAATGGTGTGGCACAACTATTTTATACATAATGAATTTCTGCTATGCTGAAGATCTGTCTTCAGAAGCATCTGAGGGCTAGCATACCTGGTATGTGTGGAATGCCAGTTTTAAGAGGCAACTGGTATTTGATGTAGTTAAAGCAACAAATGTTTGTTAAGTGTCCTATGGATAGAGCATAGTGCTAAGTCATATGGAGGATTAAAAAAACAAAGCTTAAAATACTGTCCTTTTTGAAAGGGTAAGCCAGATATGCAACACATGTTGCTATGTGTGAGGAAGTATGGTGGATACTTCACATACTTTAATTTATTTACGCCTTAACCTTGTCAGATAGGGCTTGTTAACCTTGCTTTACAGAGGAACCAGAGGCTGAGAATTAATACTGCCCAAGGACAAAGGTGGCACAGATTAGAGTATTAATCTGCCTAGCTTCAGAGCCCATTTTCATTAATTTAGTAAACACTTATTGTATATCTTATTTTAGTTACTTTCTTGTTGCTGAGACACAATACCCAACACCCACAAGGTAAAGGAGGAAAAGTTTATTTTGGCTCCTACTTTGTAGAGACTTCAGCCCATAGTTGCCTGGCTCCGAGGCAGGGCAGCATGGCAGAGGGGCATGGCAGAGGAGAAAGTTCAGGGTATGGCAGCAGAGAGAGCGCTCTAGAGAATGAGACATCCTTCCAGGCCACACCCTCAGTGCGAATACATTCAAGAGAAATGAATACACCTTCCTCCTATCAGGCTTCACTCCCAACATCACATTCACTATAAACTCATCATTGGACTAATAGGAGGATCATGCCTCCATGATCCAATCACCTCACCCAAACCCCACACATGAGTGCATGAGGCCTTGGGGAACATCTAGCTATAAACCATAATATATCCTATGTGCCCAAACTATATGAGCTGCTTGGGGGCTCTGCCTTCAAGTAGAGGAAAAGATTTTTTTTGTAGGGGTTGGGAATTTAGCTCCGTGGTAGAGAACTTGCCTTGTTCGATCCCCAGCATCACTCACCCACCCCCCAAAAAAGATTTTTTTGTAACGTGATAATTACTATGATAAAGGTGCTATTAGAGGCCTGCCTGCATGGTTGAACATTAATGCACAGATAGCAGAAAGATGTACAACCAACCCTAGAAGCATATTAGAATTACTGGAGAGTCTTAAAACACAGATTCATGGTCTTACCTCAGATCTACTAAACTGGAATCGCTGGGATTGAGGCCCATGTATCAGTAATTTTTCAAGCTTCTCAGGTGAATGGTGGTGGCCAGGTACCATAATATTAAGGAAAAGAAAAATTGTTATGGACTTAGAAACTCAAAGGTGCTACAAACACAGAAAAGGTAAACTTTGAGATAAGTCTTTTGAGAATAAGATTTGATTGAATAGGGGGAGAAGAAAGGAGTGTCGTGTTAAAAATAGCATTTAGAAAGATTAACCCGGTCATTGTAGGAAGATTGGATTTTAATTTGGCTGCCTGCTATGTGTCCAAGAACCACAATGATGACTTGAGAGGCTTTAGATTTCTTTTGAAACAAACCTTTAAAGTCACTGTACCAAAGTCATTGATTTCAGATGATCTGACTGAATTTATACGCATACATGTGCACACACACATATGTGAGTTGCTACTTTACCATCTTAAAGGATAAGTTCACCTTGATACAGTAACTTAGGGAAACAGAAGTGGATTTTATTTTCTAAAGATTGGTGTTTTTAGGCTTATCACTAGTATCTAATTAGAATTTGAGCTACTATAAAATCTGGCATCATCTCTCTGCTTCACCCACATATGCACTACATATGCATAGTTGTCATATGATCAGTGTGGAAAGTAATGTACTCCTTTAAAATTGTCATGAAAGCCATCACTTCTCTTGAAAAAATGCATACACACAGTTTTTATGTCATTTTAGACTTTCACTTGCTCCCTAAAGCCTATTAGAGAGAGCCCTCTTAGAGTCTGTTGATTTCTTCCAGGAGACCCTGTAGCAAGTCTTGAGCATTTTTTTTACTTTAGGCAATAGCACCAAGCACACAGTAGGTAGTAGGTATGTCAGCTTTTTAGTGGATTTGATTATTTGCTCTATATCACAAGTTAGTGGTACTGGGCAAATTACTGATGTACTTGAAATAATACAGTCTCATGTGTCTGTAGGTTAGAAAACTCAGTTCGGTCAATATGCCTATTTTCTCCCATTTAAACTTTATGTTTAGTGTAATTTCAGTCAGAATCATAATTTTCTGTTTCAGTGTATATAGAAATTTACAAATACATTCTAAAATTTCTGAAATTGAAAAATCTAAAATAGTCAAGACAGTCTTCAAGAAGTTGAAAAACAGAAATTCATACTACAGATATCGAGCTGCATAATAGGTATTGTGACTCATGCATTAAGCACTAGAGGAGTAAACAAACATATTAATGGAACAAAATAGGCAGTCTGTAAACCGGTACATACGTTTACCTGATTTGCAGTAGAGGTACTGCTCTAACCCAGTGGGAAATAATGACCACTTCAGTAAGTGGTTCTGAGTCAGCCTCAGCGTGGCTGGTGAGAATGCAAGTCTGCAAAACCAGTTAGGAAAACTGGCAATTTCCACTGAATCCGAATGTGTGCCTGCCCAGTGGCTCAGCCTGTTCTACCTTTTGTGAAACATCCAAGAGAAATGAAAACATATATCCACATGTGTATATATGTGTTATGTACCAAAGTGTTCATACCAGCTTTATTAATAATAGCTAGAAATTGGAAACAACACAAATGTCTGCCAATAGCGTTCTGGATAAGTACATGGTAGTATATTCCATTCACATAGTATACATTAATAAAAAGGATGAATCACCAATCTACACAGCAGCAGCATGTGTAAATCTCAAAGGCATACCAATATGAAAGAAGCCATATGCAAAAGACTTTATTTACTCTGTAGTTCAGTTGTGTAAAGTTCAAGAACAGGTGGCAGAATGAATCTGTAGTGGCAAAAGTGATGGGTGAAGGATGGTTTTTGACTGAAAAAGGCAAGGGTGCTTTCTAGGGTATCTAAATGCTTAATTTCTTGACATGAGTGGTGTTTACGTGGACATATGTGTACATAAAGAGCTCATCAAATCATATTCATAACTTTTGTGTACTTTGTGTTACAACATAATAGTTGTAATAACATCATCTCCACCTAAAGAACTTAGAATCTGTTAAGGGGTAGTTTCTTTGCTAAATAAGACTTAACTGGCTTCTTTCTAACTGTCTTGTTCTTGTCTTTGAGTCATTGGCAGAGTAGAAACTCAGTAAATGTTCTGTGAATGAACAGTTAAATTTCTTGTTTTTATATTAGGCCTGAGATTACTCACAGCAATTAATTGTTTTATTGATAAAGGGATGGCTGAAACTAGGTCATTTGCTTATCATGCAGAGTTTATAGTAAATCATCTAACATGGAGGTTAAAAATCCTCAAAAGCAGCCAACATAATGGACTTTTGTTTCAGTTCTTAAAAGAGCTGAGAAATAGTGCTGAGACATTATTTGGTAGTGATCATCATTTAAGGGCATAACTTTAGCTCATTTTTAAATTAGTGAAGTCTGCTTACTTTCGTTGTATTTGAGGAGTTGGTGATATTTGGGGACACTTTGACTTTTTTTTTTTTCTCTTTCCATTCCTGGGGATTGAACCCTGGGACCCAACTCATGCTGGGCAAGCACAAGCACTTGATCACTGAGCTACATCCCTAGCCCTGTTTTCAAAGCTTCTTTTGAGGCAGGAGGGAAGGAAGAGAGAGAAAGGGGATGAAAAAAGGAATTAAAATGTCTTATGTACATGTACCAACTCCACACAAGGAATGTAAACATTATGTACTACAAACATATACTAATAAAATGATATAAAAAAATGTAATCTTAATGAAAAAAATTTTCTTTTGAGACAAGGTCTTGCTAAGTTGCCCAGGCTGGCCTCTTAACTTGGTAACCTCCTGTGTCACACACACACCCGCACACACCCACCACTACCCCCAGTAGCCCTTGCACCATTGTGCCTATAGTGAGGCTATAGAGAAACTCTAGCTTCTGGTGGGGGAGGGATGCTGAGCACTGAACTCAGGCCCTTGTGCTTGCTAGGCAAGTGCTCTACCACTTGAGCTAAATCCCCAACCCCAGAAATTCTAGCTATTAAAGTAGGGAGTCAGCTGTGGAGTTTGGAGTTCGAAGTCCTGTTACTATTCCTTCATACTCATTTATATTACTTCGGAGATTCCAAAATAATCTTCTGCTGGTCTAAGTACTGTTTTTACCACCTAGAAATACTGGAATTCTTTCCTCTCAGAAACATTTTGGGGTAGAAAGGGTAAGTATAAAATAATAGGCATAAAATAATTTCCAGGTGGGGTTAGGGATTTAGCTCAGTGGTAGAGCGCTTGCCTAGCAAGTGCAAGGCCCTGAGTTCAGTCCCCAGCACCTAAAAAAAAAATTCTGTGCAGGGCAGAATGGGATCGCTGGGGCAAACATATTTCAAGCAGAGTGTATAATATTGTACTTTTGAAGTTAACAATTGCAGTCAAATGCTATAGTGCAAATGCCTAGTGCTGGTTTATATGGCTTTTCTACAAAAAGCCTCATCAAATATGGAATGAGAAAGCCTCATTCTCCTCTCTCAAGGTTTAAAATGTATAGTTGTCACTTTCCTCTAGATAACCTCTAATTATAGCAAATAGATTTGAAGTATAAAATAGCTTTGTCTAATGGACACTGTCATTCTTTGCATCCTATTTTCTCCCAAGACAGGATGTATGTTGTTCAGATACAGAGTTCAAAGTCTGAAAGATGTCAAATAAAATACTAATTTCTGTCTTCCTCAAGCTTCAGATATTCATGTTCAAAATTTTTCTGTCACATAATGAGAAAGAAATTTATATGAATTTGTGACTCACTAATTACAGGTTTTTAAAAATATAGAAATGAAATAATTTGTCTTTTACGTGATAAAATTTTTCTTTGAACAATTTGGAAAATCTGCTGTTTTCTGTTTATATCAAAATTCTAAGTATAAACATTTTAATTCAAAAAGAAAATGTAGAAATTCCTTGTAAAAACATCTAAACTAAAAACCTCTGTGTTTAATTGAGTGTAAAATGAGTGAAACCTTTTCATTAAGGAAAATTTTAGTTAATAAAATAATTTAAATCTAAAAATTTAAAGTGAAAAATTGTTGACTGGAACAAAGAATAAATGAGTAAGGTTTATGTAAATAATTAAAAATTTTAGGGGCTGGGGATTTAGCTCAGTGATTAGAGTGCTTGCCTTGCAAGCACAAGGGCCTGAGTTTGATCCCCAGCACCACAAAAAAAAAAAAAAAAAATTTAGTCCCAGATAATTGATGATATTATGTATAAGGGGGTAGAAGTTACAGATAAAAACAAGGATGGCCATATGGATAACTAAGGCCAAGTATTGATTAGTGGGTGTTCTTTATATTGTTCTGTCTACTTTTACATGTTTGAAATTCTCCACATACAAAAACAATTTTTTTCCTTAAATTAAGGTCAAGATTAGAAAATATGAATTTGAACTACACAGTTCATTTCCTGTTCTTTGAGACTGATACTTCTCTGTAAGTTTTTTCTTTTTTTTTTTTTTTTTTTTTTTCTTTTTGGTGCTGGGAATCGAACTCAGGCCCTTGTGCTGTGAGGCAAGCACTCTAACCACTGAGTTAAATCCCCAGCCCCGAGCCTGATATTTCTCATTGGCTGGATGGATTCAGGTTTTTAGGTGTGATATCATAGATGGGATTGATTGATTGATTGATTGATTGATTGATTGATAGTGCTGGGGATCGAACTCAGGGCCTTGCCATTTGAGCTAAATCCTCAACCCCACAGGTGGGATTCAAAAAAGTACATAGGCAGCTGATAGGGAAAGAGGGTCTGTTTGTTAAATTACATGGGTAGTTAATATTCTGCTTTTATAAACGATCTGAATTTCACATGCCCTAAAGTCTCTGTTTCCAAACCTGGTGACAACTTTTCTTTGAATAAGATCCACAGTGCTTAATATGATTAAAAGAGATTTTATGTGATATATTTCCAGCTTCTTCTCCTTTGTACTAGCCTTTTTCTTCCTACCTTCTGTGTTCCATAAGCACTGGTTTTTCTGTCTCTAAAAGCTGCCTCCGTGTCTTCACATTTCCTGCTCATTGACTGATCAACTCCTACCCAGCGTTCAAATTTTAGAATAGTGTTACTTCAGGCAAAGCTTTTTCTTCTACTTCTTTTTACATTTTTCCTTCATAATAATAGATACCATAATTGTATATTTATGTAACTATTTTCTTATTTGTTTCATCCTTTCCTTTAGTCATGAAAGCAGAGATGATAACTGTTTTGTTCCTCTGTATAACCCAAGAGATTACCACAGTGCCTGTCAGGTAGAATGTGTGTAGTAAACATTTGTTGAACAGAGGAATAAAGGAATGAATAGTAAGTATAGTTGCTCATGCTCGTAGATCAATGCTAATTGTTAAAAATAGGACATTTCTTTCCAGCACTCTTCTGGGTAGGGATTTTGGTAGCATATGTTATAACCCAGTTACTGCTCTCATTTTCGTTTAGCTAGAATTGTCTTTTAAGTAATAAGTTTACAAACACATCTTAATGTTTAAAACTATGTTTCTTTATTGATAAATGTAGTTAATTTCAGTGGGCAATTGTAAATTATTAAAGAGTTAATAGCATTTACTTGCATTTGTGTCGAATCTTGTTTCTTCTTTAGTTCTCTAAATTTGACTTTTTTTTTTTCCCCTCAGGTACTCTCTGCCCTTGACATACTCCAACCTCCACACATTGACTATTTTGAAGAAATGTATCCTAACCAGGGAATGTGAAAGAAGGGGACAATTTTTAAATTGATTTGTTCTTCTAGCACCTTTTAGGGGTCATGCCTTGAATTATATTTTGAAATCTCAAGTATCTGACAGAGCTCAACAACCTGTCCTGTGTGGTAATACCACAGAACAGGACATCTGAACAGATGCCTTATTTAATCCCCGCACAGCCTTATGAGATAGAGTATTATCATCTCATGCTGTAGATGGAACCAGTGAGGTAGCCATGTTGGAGGTACAACCCAATAAAGTGTTTTTGCCATATATAGCAATCTGTCAGTTAAGAAAATAATACTGTGTTTCTTTATAATATTTGAGGTAAGGTAAAAATAGCTAAGTTAAATGCTCTGTGTTTCATGGAATAAATGGTGGGAGTAGTGGTAATGGTGATAATAGCCGTTACTTACGCATGCCAGGCACAGTGCAAAGTTCTTTACACATATGAGTTTAATTAATTCCTATAATGATCCTCTAAGGGAGGTCTTGTGATTATTCCTATTTTACCAAAGAGGAAATATAGGTACAAAAGTTAAGAAATTTGACCAAGATCACAGAGCCAGGAAGCATTAGGATTGAGATTTATTTCTATGTAGTCTGACTAGATAGCCTTGTTTTCAACCCCTACCTATATCATTCTCTCAGGATAGAGGCTTTACTGTCCTCTTATTACTCGTGTTAATGTCTAAAAATGGTATGCTAGATACTGTGGAAAATAATGAAGTATAAAATAATGCATGCTAATACATCCTGAGATTGTACATGAAAAAAATAGGCATGGATTAGCCCCTCTGACATTTCTGGGCAAAATATCACCAATTTCTATTCTGTATTTAGTTTGATGAAGCTTTGCATGAAAGATGGGGAATCCAGAATCATTGTATTCAGTGAGCTTATTGTGATAGTACAATTTATTCAAATTAGGCTATTTCTCGTGTCCATTACTTAGACTGGAAACCGATGTAATAGATTCTTTTTTTCTTTTCTTTTTGTTTGTTGTTATTGTTGTTGTATTGTGTTTGAGCCAGGGAGGGTCTTGCTTTGTAGTTCAGGTTGGCCTTGAACTCCTTACATACACCAGGCTGGCCTGGAGTTTACAGAGATCCTCCTACTTCAGCCTCCTGAATGCTAGAATTACAAGCATTTACCACCACATCCAGCAGATTCTTTTTTTCTGACTCAGCAGTGAAATAAAATCTCATTCTCACACAGGTGGTAGGTAATTCTATATTAGACTATTATCTTTCATAATTTCCTTAGAAACTGACAACATTTAAGAGTTTCCCAAAGAGAAAGAGAATAGCTCAGCTAAGCTGGCTAAAGAATTGGGAAAACTTATAAGGCGATAGAATTGTTGCTGATCTACACTGCTGGGGTGTTTTAATCTGATAAACCAAAGCGTGAATGCTGTGATCCTTGGTGATATTTCAATCCATGAATCTTTTATGGAATTAAGCCTTTGGTTCAGTAAAATTTAATGGACTTGGGGTGCACCAGCCCTACACATTCTGAGGAAAGAGCTGTCCTTTGACCAGCTCCTGACTGGTAAGCTGATACTGGCTGGGTAGTTCTGGCATACTTCTTTTGTGTTTTTGTTTTTCATTTAAAGAAAGTACACAGTTGCTGGGCATAGTGGCACCTATAATACCATCACTCCAGAGGCCAAGGAAGGAGGGAGAATCCCCATGAATTCAAGGTCAACCTGGGCTACATAGCAAGTTCAAGGCCCGCCTGAACTATAAAATGAAATCCAGTCTCAAAAAACAAACAACAAAAAATAGTACAAAATTCGCCTAAGGGTAGAAAAATTGAGAGAATTTTTTTCTTCTCAACTATAGGTCTGTAGTATTATCTGAAGAAAAAGCATTAATTATTCTACTTCATAGACTTCATTCTTGAAGATGCCCTAGGTTCATACTAAAGGAAAGGAAGGTGCTAGTAGGAGTGGGCAGCACTTGTTTCATTCAGTAGAAGTATCTTTCCACACCAGAAACGCCTTCTTTAACCTTTAAATGATGGGAAAGAAGTCCACAGACCGGATGGCGTTTCTGTCTGTATAGCACTATTCCTGCCTCTTTGGAAATGAAGTTGCTGAAACCAAACCATGAAGTTAAAAGAAATTACCTGTATTAAATATTAAGTGTGAATTTTACTGTATTATGTGTTGTTATCAGGAGTTCCAAGATCACCCTCAGGTTTGATGATTGACTAGAAGGACTCAAAGGACCAGCACAGTTGTTACTCTCATGTTCACTGTTTCTTACAACAAAAAGGTTACAAATTAAAATTGGCAAATGAAAACAGTACATAGGGCCTTGCTGCAAGGTTCTAGCTGGGTGTTTGTTGTTGTTTTTCCCAGTAGAACTGTACAGACAGGGAGATGGGGCTTTGATGTGTGACAGTGTTACCAACCAGGGAGGCTCCCCTCAGCCTTGGTGTTCGGGGATTATATTGTGAGTCAGTGACACAGGCAGGGAGAACCTGAGTGACTGACTTTAACTACTCAGCCCCTACCTCCCACCCCTGTAAGTGAATACAGCATAGACCAAGACCCCGGGCAGACAAAAACGTATTCACCATAAATCATACGGGTAGCATAAGTATAGCAAAAGCCCCACATGTACTAAGACACTGTAATCATGCAGACACTCTGGTGGCTCAAAGGTTGTTTTCCAGAAACAATTCCTGAGGACTTTTAGAATGTACAGGGTTTGGGCAGCCCAAGTCTGCTGAGTTAACACCATACGTAGACATTCTAGAGGGAAAAAATCTTTTCATTCCAGGCAATTGATGAATATAAGTATATGAAATAAGTGCCAAATATATATATTTAGGTTCTCTTCATTGAACACATATGTGCTTCATTCATTATATCCATCTTGTTTTGGGTTTTTTTGGTTTATTTGGTGCTAGAGATCGAATGCAGGCTTTGTGCGTGCTAGGCAAGCACTCTAACACTGAGCTAAATCCCCAGGCCTTCCATCTTGTTTTATGTTATAGTTCTAGTACAAATTGTTTTTATCTGGCATTAATTTTGTGTAGGTAGGTTTGTCATTCCTTTAAAAAAAAATAAAAACAAAAACCCTGTGTGTGCTCCTATGAGGTAAGGGTTCTCAATCACTTATTACTGACCATAATTTATTTGCATCTGGGAGAGCCTTGATTTATTATTTTTAAAACTTACAGAACAGGGGTTGAGCATTTAGCTCAGTGGTAGAGCACTTGCCTAGCAAGCACCAGGCTCTGAGTTCGATCCCCAGCACCGCCCCCCCAAAACAAAAAAACTTGCAGAACAGAGGAAAAGTTAGCATAATTAAGGTTTAAAATCATGAGTGGCATAAGTGATTTATTAGCTATTAATGGCTAATTTTAGCCCATTATTAGTTAGAAGAATGTTCTATGACATTCCTCTCCCCAGAATTGTTCATGAATGTTCACATAAAGAGCCTTTGTGATGAAATATTCATGGAACCCTCTAGTTAACATTTAGTTGAATGTTGCTTTTTTATTTTGTCTTATATCTGTTTTTAACTTTAGATTAAAAAATTGACATGTTACTCTCACAGTAATTAGTTGACTATGGGTAGGAAAATATTTCAAACCTAAACCTCAGTTTTGTGTTTTCTGTTTTACAATTTTTAGCTATATATAAAACCACAGAGAAAGGTAAGTGTTTTTTACAGATGTGTCATTTGAAAAACTGGGTCCTTTTAACATAAAATGGAACTATACCTACAACTGTCACAGGATTCCAAAGACTTTTTAAGAAGGAATGATTTAGCTTAGAATACAGGATATTAAAGAATTGTGCTTTTAAGAAACATTTTTGGGCTTATTTGAGGCTGGTGTAATAGGCAGATTCTGAGTACGTTATTGTCTAATGGATGTACTTAATTAAAGGAATCAGTACATAGAATAAAAAATATACATATTAAGTTTGAGAGGAAATAAGTCGTCTTCTACTGTATATATGGTACTACATCAGTATACTTTTTTCTAAGATTAGAAAGATCGTGCTGTTATATTGCATGTTCAAATTTTAATAGACAAACATTTGAAACCAACTGTCTTAAAACCTAGTTGAATAGTTAATGTATTTTAGAAAATCTGAGTTCTATGAGCATTTTGATGTAATCAAGTATGTAAGAAGAGTATCAGCATATAGTATTATGCAGTTAATCATATCTATTTCCAAAAAATCTGAAACTATAATAAAAATTACTGTAAATTTAACTTGGATTTTGAAATACCATGCATTTTTAGGTAATTCATTCAAGCTATTAAAAATAGGACAATGTCTAGATGTAACTGTTTATGAATCTGCCTACAAAAAGCAACAGATATAGTCTAAGTCAGGTATGGAAGAAATAATAAGTTCTACTATGACCTCTATCTTCTAGCTTTTCGTTTTCATCATTTTTAATGTAATATATTTTACCACAATAAAAGCAAAAACAGAAGCCAGGCACACTGTAATAAGGGCCTTATTTGGGGGGCAGAGAGGCAGTGACTGTTATGTACAGGCAGTTGTAAAAGGAAGAAGGAACTATCTTGGTATCTTCCCAGGTGACTTTTCATGGTGCCCAGTGTTTGTTTTACATTCTGACTTTTGAACTTTACCCTTAGCAAAGATGTGCTATTAGGTAGTATAAAATATAACAGCCATTGCCACTACCCTTAAGGAGCTTATGATTTAATAAGACTGATAGGTAGTTTTCAAATAATTATAATGCCAGAGTAATCCATTTTACAATAGAGGTATCAATTGAGTTTTCTTACAGATAAAAAAATCACCCTGCCTTTTCCTCACTTCTCTCCTTCCAGAAAGAGTTCAGAGGACTTACCTGCACCTTGTAATTCTCATAGAACAAAACATTTTCAGTAGTTCTTCCTATGCCAATCCATACAAAAGCAGTTACATTTTAGTAGGATAAGTATATTTTTAATATTGCCGGTCATTCTTAATTTTTCCTACAATATCTTAAGCCAAGTCTGATTCCTCTTGGATCCATGTTCTCCTTTTTGCATAGCTATTCTAATTAAATAGCAGTGTGAAAAATGCTGATGAATGATACATCTAAGTGCATAATATTTTATAAATTTTAGAAAGTATGTACTGTGAACAAATAGATGAGGCATTATGTCAGATCGTATATCTAGACAGAGGAGGCAGGTCCTTTTAAATGGATCATTTTTTACTTCATCTCTTCCCAGCTTCCATAAAAAAGTACTCATAAGTGGACCTTTGATACCCCTCTCCTAGACTCTTTCTGGCAGAGCGTTGTTCTCCATATATTTTTAATCTTTTCTGCCCTTTGAATCTGTTTGAATGATATCATTTGCGTGTTTTTACAATAAGTAAGATTGGAGTAAATGTTCTCAAATTTTATTGCTCAAAACAACATTTAAAATTAAACTGTCTGGGGGTTGGATATTTAGCTCAGTGGTAGAGTGCTTGCTTAGCAAACACAAGGGCCTGAGTTCAATCCCCAGCACCCCCTTAAAAAAAACTAAATTGTCTGGACATAGAAGGAAGTTTTTCCAACCAGTAAGGATTGGTAGGTCTAATTTGAGGTCTCACTGCCTTTTGGAAAAAGTATTAATATTCCTTGTATTAGGAATAAGAAGTGTATGTATCCTTTACTCTGAGTGAATTAAGTAATTGAAGAATTTGCCTTATCTCCTCCTGAATGAAAAAATTGCAGCAGTAAAGAGTTCTTAATATAGGTAGAGCCTCATCTTTCAAATATATCTGGATTTCTATGTATATGCATTTGCTTTGAAGGATTATGATAGTAAAAAATTAGTAATCACTATACTCCACCATCCATATTTGACAGACATAAAGCTTGCTTTTGCCTTTTCCAGAGCACTTTGAAAAAGAGAGCTGATGTTTAAAATAACATCATTTTCTCTAGGATCCTTTTCTTGTTTTATTACATGGTTATAATCTTAGTGACAAATACTCATCCAGCAACATTCTGGGCTGTAACAGACCATGTAAAATGACAGCTTTCCAGCTTCTTTTTCTCTGGTGGTAAAATTGATTTCAAATTGCTATTAAGCTTGTTTTAATTTTTGACATTGTATACAACAAATTAGGTGCTTTAAAAAGAAAAAGAATTTGCCTTTGCCTGGAAGAGAGATTGCCGTATTCAAACATCTTAACAAAATGACCTTTTATTCCATTGATTTCTGTAGAGAAGCACACACATGCTTCAGAAAAGGTCATTGAGTCTAATTGAAGCACACACCGATTTTTTCTGGTTGCACAGGCATCCATGCTTTTTGTTGCAAAGAAGATGATGAGATTTAGGGCTGACCATTTATTACAAGAGAGCACAGTTCTCTCTCTGACACATTGCTGTTTTCTTTCATGTGAAAAGCATTGTTTGAAATCAACAAAACCCACAAACAGTATTCTCCTTATCCATACTGTTTAGCATCTTCACGTTTATTTCAGATCAGGCAATTTCATGTCTACAGTCTAGGTTGAAATTTCTTGCCCTCTGGACCTGAGTTTGGATGAAAAAATATGAGGAAAGAGATGTTATTAAACTTTACATATTTATGGTTGTGGAGTTTTCTTTCAACCAAGAGTGGTAGGATTTCAGAATTAGTGCTTAAAGTTGGCTTAAGCATCTTTTAACTCATTCTTGTGTTTATTATGTAAGAGAATTCATGACTCAAGGCTTTCATAAACTCTAGTATGCAGGTAAGGAGGAATTTTCTGGGTCCTTTGGGAAAGTTACCTGACTCATATTTGTTTCCACAGGTACCACCTTAAAATAAGGACTCTTTACCAAAAAAAAAAAAAAAAAAAAAAGATTATAGAACTGTTGATCAATATGGAGCCTACTTGATAATGTTCAATGTTGTAAAATAATATGGCTTAGTGTTGGTTTCTGTCCAATATGAAATGGAAAAAGAATGATCAGTTTCCATTATCTGAAATCAGTGAAGAGTGTTTAGGGATTAAATTGAGTTTTCAAAGCTTTCTGTTCGTTTGTGTTCTATAGGAAATAATGTGATGCAATACATTTTCCATTTTCTTCTCCCAACCCAGCTAAATCAGTTAAATACCTTTATTTTGTTTTTTGAAAGCTTTTAATACATTATTAACAGTTTTTCCTACAACATCAGTAGTTCACTGCACATAGATCATTAAATGTGTTCTTCAGTTGAGCAGGCAAGGCAAGCTGCTCTAATTTTTTTTTTTTTTTTTTTTTTTTTTTTAAGACAGAGTCTGACTATGTAGTTCAGGCTGCCCCTGAACTCGCTATGTAGCCCAGGCTGGCCTCGAACTCATAGCAATACGCCTCCCTCAGCCTCCCAAGTGCTGGGATTACAGGTGTGAGCCAGCATGCCCAGCCAGCCTGCTCTTACTTGTTTGTTGTGTTTTTTTAATTGTTGTTGCTGTTTTGTTTTTTGAGACAGTGTCTTGCTATGTATTTCATACTGGCCTTGAACTTGCTAGGTAGCCGAGGCTGTCCTGGAACTTGTGGCAGTCCTCCTGGCTCAGCCCCCCAAGTGTGGGGATTACAGGCATGCACCAGCACACCCACTGTAATTCTGAACTCTAGGTCATGAGAGATTTTGAACGTTTTTTGCTTTTTTGTTTTTGGTGCTGGGGATCGAACTCAGGGATCTGTGTTTGTGAGGCAAGCTCTCTAACCACTAAGCTAAATCTCCAGCCCGAGATTCTGAACTTTATAGGTAGCTTTTTACATAAGACAGCTTGACAGCTTTTTACACATGTGTACAACTTGAGCTGTCCGGAATGGTTAGCGCTCATCATTAAAGCACTTACTTAGCAGTGCCTTGTTATGACATATTTGCATAACACTGTATCAGTCAGTAATAAAAATTCGTTCCTGGTAGTTTATAAACTCTGGTTCTTATTGATTCTCTGAAAACTGTGCAATGAAACAGTTTTATCTTTCTTGTCTAAGAGGAGAAAAAAATCTAATGCAGCCCTGAACACAAGAATGTGGAAAATTGACCTTCATCCTATATTCCCAGAGTATTCTTACATTAAGAAACTGATCGGCCAGGTGTCTCCCTTTCTTCTCCCTACAAAATCTTGGTGTTGGAGCATAATTAACAGCAGTCTCTAAAATTAGTACCCTTCTTTCTTTCTGTCACACTCTCATCATCCCTTAGATCTGCAGCCTAATAGAAGTTTTGAGTTTAGTGACTTACTCTCACATTACAAAATAGGAATAAGGTCTTCATCGTACATTTATTTCAAAATCCTTAAGACTGCTTCAGGGCCTATTTCACCAGCATTTTGCTATCTTGAGGAAATCTCTGATAGTGACAAAGACCATGGAGTTTTGAATTAGACTGCTTAGATTTTAAGCCCAGCTTTACCTCTTACTACCTGTGTGATCTTGGGAAAGTTTCTTAATTTCTCTTCAATTACCTCATTAATAAAATTGGAATAATGTACCCGCCTTTATTATTTGGGGGATTAAAATGATATGAACGGATACAGTGTTATGAACAGTGTGTAGCATTTATCCTCCTTATCCCTCATAATAGTCATCACATCTTTCATGGTTCCTTTGAAAGCCCTTCCTTGTCTGCATAAAGATTACCTATGCTTTAAGGTATTACAGATCATAAGGTTGTTTTAAAAAACTGTTTAAATTTCCAGCTCAGTTGGAATATTTTTCCCCTTTGCTTTGAAGAAAGTCACTATAGTTGGAGCAACTTTTCACACCAGCTCTCTGAAACACCTGTGTTCAGGTGACAGGAAAAAAAATCTAAAGCTTGACACTAGTCTTTTCACTTCTCTGTTAAATAAATACGTCTCTAAAACTTCCCAGCTGGTGGGAATAAAATGCTGTCAGAGCTCTCAACTATTAAAGGGTAATATCAAATAACTACAAAGCCACACCTAATTTGAGCTTCTGAAAAGCATCAGAGCCCCATTATCATCCCCCCCACCTGCTTAACTTTCTGAATATTAGCTGCTTGACATATTTAATTCAGGTGTGAGGGTTTACGGGCGTGCATGGGACTGTATTTGATCTTTTCTGTCAGGTTCTACTATCCTGACTTTATTTCTGCTTTTTAAGCTTGCAAGACACCAGGAGGCATGTGTTAACTTAAAGACCTAGGAGTTTCAGAAGCCACTAAATCTGTGAGACTTGCCTTAATTGAAGGATACAGAGAATCAGTGGAGCTTTTAGCCACTTCACAGACCAGCTAAGTCTCCTGCTATCAACTCAATTTGAGAGCACTACCTCAGGAAACTTAACAGATCTATAACACACTACCGCAAATCTGTATTTCAACCAGAGTACCTTGCTGTCTGTATACTCTGTGCTGTCATTATTATTAATCAAGAACACTGAATTAATTACACTTGGCAGTAGGGCTTGTGATTATGTGTTTAATTGTCAGTCTTTTCCTCTTATTGATACATTATTTAAGAGATAGCAAGAGAACCAAATGGTAGAAAATAGGATCACGTTGAAATGGCATTTTTCCAAAAGTAGTGTGATTTACATCAGAAAGCAAAGTTTTGGGGTTTTATGTGTTATCGTTTGTGTGTGAATGTGTATGTGTGTGGATTCTTTGGTTGGTTGGTTGGGGTTTTTTTTGGATATGTGGTATATTAATCAGTTACAGGATACTAATCTGGTCACTAATTTTCACCACTCAGAGCTCAAGACTGAGAAATCCTTCGGGTTATATTAGAAGCTCGTTACCAAAACCAGCAGTCCCCTGTGTAGAGGTCTCACAGAGATTCACACTTGTAATTATTCTCTTGCGTTTCCAGTCTGTGCAAAACCAACCATGCAGTTACGTCTCAAAACTGCTATGTCCTGTAGAAAACTTTTCTTAGTCTAAGAAAGGGCTTTTTGTCCTTATGTGAATGAACTCTGAAGGAATGTGACTGTCATCAACATGTTTTTCAGTGCCAACAACCCACATGAGACTGCATTAATAAGAAATGAATAAAATTTTCCTCTTCCTTCAGTGGTGATACCTTTTGAGATTGCTTGATCTTTCTTTTTGAAATTACATTGGCTTAAAGGAGCTTTTTTGAGTGATTGTCTTTTTTTTTCCCCCACTTATATTCTTTTTTTTCCCCCCCAGGGGTGGGTGTTGGAAGAAATAAAAGCATAGTCATATATTGTAGCAAAGATCATGGACTTTCACGCAGTCCTGAGTTCAAATTCTGGCACACACACACTCCTACCAGCTTTTCAAAATTGAGAAAAGTTATTTGATAACTTCTCTCTGTTCCTCACGTTTTCGCAGTGGTAATGGAGATAATATTCTTCCTCACAGGACTGTTGCAGGGAATAAATGAGTTCATGTATGTTAGAACATAGCACCTAGCTTTTGACATAGCACCTAGCATATTGATATTTAATAAACTACCTTTTCTCCTTCTGATGATGATGATGATGATAGCTACTGTTAGATAAATGGTGACAACCCAGTAAAAGAACACAGCCTGAATTTGGCATTCGGGGTGGGACCTCTTGGAGTAACTCCAAAGGAGAATGCAAGTCAAGTTTATTGAGCCAGGTCCTTTTTTTTTTTTTTAATTTTAATGGTACATTTTAGATATACATAGTGATAACGTTCATCATAGGAGATTTGTACCTGTATGTGATACATCTTGCTGCTGCTTTTTTTGGAGCTAGGTCTTTTAAGGATAGGGTTAGGGGGGTTAGTGAGATGGGCTTAGATGAACTGAGACAAATGGGCATGAGGTTGGGGAAGTGGGAATGGCTGACTACATGCCTGTAGCAAAGGCTAATGTTTTGTTGTGGGTGCTCTCTGACCTAGCAGGTGGGCCAGGTGTGCCATGTCCTAGCAGCGTAGGCATTGTTCCCCAAGCTCGGGTGGCTGGGAAGAGCCATTCTGGGAACTCAGGTGGCTGGGGCTGGGGAGTGTCCAGACGAGGTCAGACCTATCATCTATCACATAGTCCCTGTTACATTTTTTATAATCCATACATCTAAATGCTGGTAGTCATTATACTTATCAATGCAGGAACAGAGGAATTGTTTAACTTGCCAAATGTTACCAAACTAGTAAGTGGCAAGATTATAACCCTGATCATTTTGACTCCAAAGCCTACATCGTACTGCCTCCCACTGCTACATCTGTTTAACTCCTTATTATAAAGTTTCCAGGCCTTCTCCCTTCTGAATTATTTTGTTCTAAGTTTTATCTGTGGTTTTATATTTCCGAAGTATGCTTGATCTTGTGAAAGCTGGGATCTAACACTACCTCTACTAAACACTAGCTATGACTTTTGACTAGTTCCTTCACCTTTCTAAACTTCTTTATTCCTTTGTATAATGGTGATGATAATAGGACTTATTTTTTAGAGTAATTAAGAGCAGATTAGACAAAAATGAATTTAAAACTGGATGCTTAACACATAGAAAACTTGGAATATCAGCTGTTTTTCTTTTTTTTGGTCAAACTTCTGTGTCCATATACATTAAAATTTTTTGCCTCCTTCTTGTCATCTCTACTTGTCTTTTCTATTCCAATGTCAGTCTTTTTCTGACTCCTTGACTGTTACCTTGTATTCAGCTGTCTTTTGTTCCTCTATCTTGTCATGGAGTTAGCGTGCTCTCTATACCCACTTGGTACCCAGTCAGTATTTATTGATGCTAATGAGGACAGTTCAAGAAAGATGCGATTGGCATTGGTCCTGCATCCTCTGAGACTGCTTGAGTAATCATGACTTTCTAAAAACAGCAAAATAATCATCCTACTCAAAATTGAAGGTCAGAATTCGATGTCAGCATTTGTTTCTGTGGTGATTTTGTGACTTTTTCTGCAGAATTATCTTTGACAGTTGTGGTAGTCAGGATCTCTGGCATGAGGCTTATTATCCTGCGTTCTTAAATTACTTCCTAAAGTAGATACAGCATAGGGGTAGGTTACACAGATATTGATCATAGTTCAGATTTACTTTAATTGGAGCAAGAGGTCAGGGAAGGCTTTACACTGAGTGTAGTTGGCTGCCAGGATCTAGGTTAGTTTCCTAGTCTTGTTCATAATCTTTTTTGCATCAGAAAATTGTGTAAATCTGTTTATACCCCTCTTTTTTTTTTCACTGCCTTTCTGCTGTCTCTGATATGTTCCCACATCATTTCCTTGAACCACTGAAGGTTTCTTGTTTCTTGCTTTTTCTCGCCTCTAATTATGTCTTCCATGAAGACATTTTCTTCCTGAGCAACTTTCATGGAAGGCTAGTAAGACTTCCTGCTTTTTTAGTCATGTGCACTAACAACTCTGTTGTTTATCCTCATGGGTGTTATTCTAAAAAATCTTGTCATCGAGGTTGAATTTCTAGCCTTATTAATGGTGATGCACTTGCATAACATAGATACCCAGTGTTTTTCAATGTGTGAAGGGAAAAACTGCAAACATGACTTTAAAAATCTCTTTATGAATAAGGTTTTAACCAGAAGCAAGATTAATGCCCGTCTGACAGATTTCGTTTAATAGAAAGTAGAGATATCCTTAGTTCATTTTTACCATACCTAATGAGTCCAAAATTTACATTCTCAGCTTTGACCTCTTATCAAACGCCCGTCCTACATTTCCAGCAGTCTCTAATTCAGTTTTTTGGTTTTCAGTTTTGTTTGTTTTTTGTTTTTGTTTTGCCGTTTACCTGTCAAGGGCCATTAGCCCAACTCTGTATCACACAGGACTAGAGTTCCTTGTTGCTTTTACACACACACAATAATTTTTAAAATTCCTTTCAGCCATTTAAAAAATAGGAAGCTAATTAAGTATCCATATGTGACTCATAGGTAGAGGGAAAATGTTTCTTGAATTGGTAAATTTAGTTTTATAATTGGACCGAAGAAGGGTATAAGGAAGACCTGAAGGAAGTAAATATTTAGGAGGTGAAAAGAGACACAGGCAGAATGAAGTGTGAAGAAAAAAACTTATGATTTTTTACCATTTTTTTTAAGTTATTGGCAAAAGAAATCTCATCATTTGTTCTATCAGCCTGGCATTCCTTCACTAGAAAAGCAAAGGGTCAGACTTTAGAATCATTACAGCCTAGGTTTGCATCCAAGTATTGTGTCAAGCATCTTAACTTCTCCCAACCTCAATGTCTTCAACTTGTCAATAGGAATAGTTAACAAATTCGGTGTCAGGAGGATTAGATGAGATGATTTATAAAGGTACATTGTGGCTGTTTTTGAAATGTTAGCATACTTTTATCTTTTTTTCTCCTCATAGCCCATACTTAAAAATATAAAATTCAGCTGTTGCTCATATCAAATCTGCATAGTGTAGTGGAGGGAGCACTGGACTAGGAGTCAAGAAACCTAAGCTAGCCCTGGCTTTATATTAAGTGGAAATGTGACCTTGGGTAAATCATATAACCTCTCTAGTCCAAGTTTTTCTGTTAAGTGATGATCTGCAGCAACTTGAGAAAGCAGTAAAGAATCTTGAAGTGTTAACATTTTAAAAAATTAGTTCTTTCAAGGCAACACAGAGGAGGCCCCATTTCTCTTAGGCACCTGATGCATCCGAGCTACAGTGTGTTCTCTCCCCGATACATTTGTAATTGTTCATTTGCATCATTCCTTTTTCTGAAGCAAATCAGGACATTTTGAAATTCATATTTCGTAGAGCTACTTAACTAATTGCTGCAATCAGCAGCAATTTATTTTGTAGCAAGCCTGTTCAAATCGTTTGAGGTTGGCATACCATGCACCATGTTTTTTTTGTTTGTTTGTTTGTTTGTTTGTTTTGTGGTGCTGGGGATCGAACTCAGGCCCTTGTGCTTACAAGGCAAGCACTCTAATCACTGAGCTAAATCCCCAGCCCCATCACCATGTTTTTAATGATCATATTTTTAATGACAAGTTTTAATAGGGGAAACGATTAATCTGCTAATATTCTCCTGAAAACTCTTTTGGTTCTGTAGTTAATTTTTACCCAATGGTAACTTAAAAGACCGTAACAAAGTCATTGATCCAGTGGGTAGACCAGCTATTGGAGAGGCTGGCCATTTAGGAGGACCAGGACAGGCAAGGAACACCCTGTTTTACTCTTATGTGGAGACCCTCATTGAATTACTCAGAAAAAAATAATCAGATAGATGCTGTTCAAGTTAATGGCACCTCTGAGTCCCTGTCAAGAGAGCTTTATTTAATGTTCAACAGACCTGGAGTGATGCAGGTGCCTTTCAGCCCTTCATTTAATTTAAGCTGCTTTAGTTGGCATGGCAACTGTTTGAGACATCTGGGAGACATTATGCTGGGGATTGAGACTTCAGAGGATTTCTGCTAGAGCACAGCAGAAACCTTATCAAGTGATGTATATTGCCTCTAAATTTTTGCAGATACATACAGTGTTAAATTTTAAGATTCAGGAATTATATTTTCCAAAGAAAATTTTAAAAGATTGTCCTTGTTGTTAGATTGTTTTCTGTGAAGAAAAAACTGTTCTATTCCTGGAGTGAAAAACATTTACCCTAAGAATTTACTTTGCTGAACTGAAGCATGACAAAAGGTATTCTTGGGAAAGAGGCTATTTTAATTACTTTGTTAAAAAATCTTGTATTTAAAATATCTTCAGTCTTTCATATTTAGAAGCATTAAATGAGGGAAAAGCATTTCTACACAAAGTTAAACAGAAAATGGTAAAGGTAGAGAAGTTCTCTGTGTGTTTTTGCCGTAGACTTTTTGGTTTAATTAGAGTTTATTTACTTGCCTCTTTTCTTTGTCTTTTTTTTGGGGGGTGTTGGTGCTGGAGATCGAACTCAGGGCCTTGCGCTTGCTAGGCAAGCACTCTAACCACCGAGCTAAATCCCCAGCTCCCCCCCCTTTTTTTAATCCGACCTGTCATCTGAAGCAAAGATATGAAAATAGCATTCTTTTAATCTCTCTTTCCTTAAATATTTTAATAGAAGTCAATGAAAAGCTTTTCAACTTTATGGATCCTGAAGACAATGGTGATATAGCCATTTGTATCCAGAAGCGGGACTACTTGCTGGTTTGTATATTGTGAGAAATTATGTACATGTGTATGTGGTCTTAGTATGGAAGAATTGACTTCTCAAAATCATGCTTTGTATTGATTATGAAAGCCTAACCCTAGTTTGGGGGTGGGGAGGCTGCTAGGGATCGAACTCAGGCCCTTGTGCTTGCTAGGCATAAAAATTTCCCAGCCCACTTACCCTGATTTTTTGATACCTGATAATACTTGGTGTTAGGTTGAACCATATGAAAGTATTGTTGGTCAAAAAATAGTCCATACGGCTGGGGATTTAGCTCAGTGTTAGAGTGCTTGCCTCATAAGCACAAGGCCCTGAGTTCAATCCCCAGCACCCAAAAAAAAAAACAAAAAACAAAAAAGGTCCAGTTTGTCAGTTCACATTCCTTAGGTCTAGAGTGAACAACATCCTGACCTGATATGTTTCATAATGCCAAATAAAATGTAGAATTTTTTTTCTGAAATGAGTTATAAAATAGTGCCCATTCCAAAGTTTTCCTTTTCCCCTTTCTTTGAAGATGTAGTCACTATTAGAAAAAAACACGACATTATTTTATACTTATTCTGTTTTTGACTTTTGTACCAATTTGTTCCTTTTATAAGTCAAAGCAAGATTTTCCGAGTGTCAGCGCTATGAATTCAATCTGATAACTTGAAAATTAAGATGTTTTCTTTCTGCTGCTTGTATGCATACCAATTGTCACTACTAACACTAAGGATCCTGGCACCACAGCTTGGCTGCCAGTTTTGTAGATATGTGAGGCAGAATAGAATACAGCCTGCTCTTCATATCTATGCAAGAACTTTTCAGTGCTGGCAGGAGCAAAAAAAAAAAAAATTGTCAATAAACTCAGCAGACATGACTGACATCCCATACAGATAAGTGCTTCTTCATACTTCCTTTCTCTAGGACTATTTTTTCCTGGATAAAACTGCAAGTTGACAACTGTCATAGTCCATTTGGACTGCTACAAAAATAAATACCATATACTAGGTTGTTTATAAATGACAGAAGTTTATTTCTTGGGGTGTAGGAGGCTGGGAAGTCCAAAATTAAGATTATAGCAGATTTGTTGTCTAGTGAGGGCCCATTTCTTGGTTCATATAGTCTTTCTGCTATAGCCTTTAAAACAGAAGAACTGGGCATGGTGCATGCCTATAATCCCGGCACTTGAAAGCCTAAGAAAGGTTCACTGTGGGCTCAAGGCCAACCTGAACTACATAGCAAGGTCCTTTAAATCCCCAACACTACCCCCCCCAAAAAAAAGATAGGAAGAAAAGACTAACAAGCTCTCCTGGTGTGTCTTACAGAGCCATGAGCCCATTCATGAAGGCTCTGCCCTTGTAAGCTAATCACCTCCCAAAGAGGCCTACCTCCTAATACTGTCATTTTACGAGTTATGATTTCAACACATGAATTTTGGAAGGATACCAACATTCAGACCTTAGGAACAGCACTTAATATAGTAATGGCAGTTTTTCTGTTTTTGTTGTGTTTTTTCCAATGTAGTATTCCCTTGCTTTTGTCCCTTAAGATTTTTGGAATCAGTGTAGCTCAAGAATATTGAGTATGTTGGTACATGCCTATAATACCAACACTCAGGAGACTGAGGAAGGAGGATTGCCATTAAGTTTGAGGCCAGCCTGAACTACATAGCAAGACACTTTCTCAAAGTGAGGCAAGGAACTTGAGATTTATCTCAGTGCTCCCTGGGTTCAATCCCCAGTACCAGGCGGGGGTTGGGAGAGGGAGAATATTGGGACTTCTGATTAAGAATTACTGCTGCAAACCAGGTATGGTGGCACATTCCTGTAATCCCAGCGCTCAGTCTGGGGCAGGAGGATCGCTATGAGTTTGAGGCCAGCCTGGACTACATAGTTCAGGACCTGCCTGAACTACACACCAAGTCTCAAAACAAAAAAACCAAACAAAAAAAAAAAAGACTTCTTGTGCAAATAGGAATGTTTTTCCTGTCTTTAGCCTATGATTGAGATTGCGGAGTGGTGGGGGGGGTCAGTACATACAAAAAGATTAATATCCTTAGTAATGGAAGCAGCCTTACAAGTACTAATTATTGCCCCAGTAGAAAATTAAGCAAAGGACGGAAACAGTTTACCCTCACTCTCACTTTCCTTCTTTTTCTCTCATGCTCACACATACATGTGGCCAATAAACATGTAAATGATTTTAACCTGAAAACACAATTGTTAGACCACAAATCTGGAGTGTGTTTAGTATGTCCAGAGACTAGCCATGAGGAAAGTAATAGGAAAGGCTGTCAGAGAAGTAAAAAGACCAGATTATTTATAAACTGTAAGGCCATTTGAAAGACTTTGGCTTTTACTGAAAATGAAGTGAAAAAGATACGCAGAAGAGTGGCACAGTTTGGCCTTATCCTAAAAGATCACTCTGAAATGCATCCCAAAAAGTAGATGGACTGATGGATGGAAAGAGCAGTAAGTGAATGTATAATAGGACTAATACAGCAAAATATTAACTATAGAATCAAGGCAGTGATTAAGCAGTGATCACTGTAATCCTTTCTAATAGTGTGTTTAAAAATTTAACTCTGAATATATAACCGTGAATCATTTTACAGAATAATTCTGAGATGTTACTGAAAACCGCCCTACAGGAAATGCTACGTGCCAAATAACATTTTTTCACTTTCATTGTGAGGCAAAATGGATTTCTTCAGAAAGAACCTAGATGATAAAACCTAAGATTAAAATATTTAGGAGTGTAGAAACTTTTTTTTTTTAAGCAGGGTCTTGCTGTGTAGTTGATGCTAGCCTTGAACTCACTATGTATCCCAGGCTAGCCTCGAATTTGCAGCAATCCTGCCTCACCCTCCCGAATGCTGGGATTATAGGCATGTGCCACCAAGCCTGGCCAGGTTTCATAAATTTAAAATTAAATAGTAAAAGAATTAAATTCTATGTATTGTGGAAAGACTTGAATTTGAGCTGACCATTTTATACATGGGATGTGTCATACTTTAAAGTAATTTAAGCCATAGTCGATTTCTGGGTTGTAATGTTTTTCCAAGGTGGCCTCGGATGAGATCACCAACCCTCCCCCGTTGTTTGGATTCAGAAGATGTTCTAGTTACAAGTCTGGGTAGACCTTGGGATGTTTGGATGGATCTAAAGGACGATCTAGTTACATATCTTAGTAGACCTTGAGACTGTTTGGTCTTCACACTTTTTCTGGCCTGGCTGTTAAATAAAATATTTACCTTTGGTTTTTTTCTTTTATAAATGCTGATTATAAGGAAATAAGTCGGTTGTTTAATTCTGCTAATTTTTAAATGTGTACAGTCTTTTAATTTTGGCAATATTTAAAAAAATGGCAATATTTTATCTCATGGAGGCTGGAATCTTCACCTCTATCATGCCATCTAGAAGCTTTCTTTCCTTAAGCTTATCTAGCCTTAAGAATGGAAGTTGTTCTTTAGAGGGGATTGGGGCCTGAAGTCTCTGAACTCTCCTTAACTTAAAAACCTCAAGATATGTTGTCACAGAATTGATGCAGAGTGACCTACATAAAATTATCGTCTCTCCTCAACCACTCAGCTCAGATCATGTCAAAGTTTTTCTTTATCAGATTTTGCGAGGTAAGATTTTCTTCATGAAGACAAAGACAGTGTCATGATATATATGAAATGTTTTGCTTCTCATTTGAACTTAAATCTGGACTTCCAAAGTCCTTTTTTCTTTGGACCAAGGTATACTTCATTATGGTTATATTTGATATTAAATAGGAGGTCTTTAAGGTGACCAAATAGCTTTTTTTCCTGATGGAAGTGAAGAACCTGTGAAATTCATTAGACAGTTGAGTGTGTTAATCTAGAAAGATAGATAAGCAGAGTGTTTTGTTACAAATCCGCTAAACAGCCTTTAATTCTTCACAGAATGGGAGTGTATGGCATTAAATGACTAAGTCAGAAAGTGACTATGTCTCCTATAGATGGGTCTGTCAGATTGTTGACTGGACTAGCTGAGTCCTACTCTAGAGATACAAAATACCCTTAAAATCAAACCAAATGGAGAAGACCAATAGATAAACAGTCAACTAAATGATTCCAGGCTGCCTTGTTAAGAGCACCGACTTGACTGAGAAATAATTTAGGCTAACACGCTTGATGCCTCTGGCCATCAGGTGTGTCCTTCAGAAGTCTGCTGCTACCAGTGGAGAGTTATTTAAAGATGAAACAGCTTTCTCATCTAGTAGAATACATTTTTCTCACAGAATTCATAGAATTAAGAGATCCTTTAGAGAGGCTGAATAGTGTCTGCCAAAAGGATTAAAACACATTAAGCAATATTAAAACTAGGATTTTCACCTCCAATAAATATGTTGATACTCTGTTGTAGGGGGAAATGGGAAAGATTATTGGCACTTTTTTACACTTGTGGAAAATATGATTTGCTACATCTTATTTTTTTAAAGAGAAAAAAACAAAGCTCTACCTTCAAGCTGGGTGACTTTCAGCAGTGCCGAAGCTCCAAAAAGTTTTAAAAAGTGATGAACTACACCCTTGATTGTTTGTGGTGAAAAACACTACTGAAAACGTGGACATTTTTAATGTCCACATGAATTTTGTCATGTCATTAAAGAATCTCCTGGGCAAGGCTCCCTGTTGGTTAATGGGAAGTGTTTTGTTGGAGCAGGTTCAGAATCATAGGTTGAGAGTATCAATGGCAACAACCCAGTAGCCAACTAGTGAGCAATTCAAGGGTATTCGTGTGGTCAGTCTTCAATCCAGAGCCTATGAAGCTTATCTGTGCTTAAACCTGTGGAATCTTTTAAATTAAAGGCATCGTCTCAGACTATGCAAACCTTTCATGACACTTTACTACAGCAAAATTGCACTTTTTTGATGGGGGACTAAGTCAAGCTTTTAATAACATTCATTATGCAGTTATTTAGGGAACAATTTAAAATCCTCTACTCTCTTTCTTTCCGGTTTTTCCCAGATCATTGGTTGAGAAAAGGAAATTAAGTATCTACAATGAAATCTGTTTTTTATTTCAGGTTTGAAATATCTCCATTCAGCTGGCATTTTACATCGAGACATTAAGCCAGGGAATCTCCTTGTGAACAGCAACTGTGTTCTAAAGGTATTCTTCAGTTTATTTAAAGATCTGAGGAAAAATCAAAATGTCAGGTTCAAGATAGGCTTAAGAACAATTTATTTTCATTACTTTACTAAAAGTTAACCATGTTTTCTCTAGCACTAGTCACTAGTCATGACCACAGTAACTAAACTGCAGCCCTGACTTGTGTTTTTGACATGTTTTGTGTTTTGTAAACGCTGAAACAAAAATTAAAACATGACTAGAAAGACTAGGGAAGCTGATACATTTTCATATTGTTCCTCTGGTTTTGTTGTTTTGGGGGAGTTTTGTTGTTGTTCCATTGTTAAAAGAAGTATATATTAGAAGAACTATTAGAAGACTAGTTAGCTTTTATTTATATGAGGATGAAGTATGTTTTTAAAGAAGTTTTTGCACAGTCACCATTTCTAAAGGGGGATCAAAAAATACAGTGAATGATTATATTTAAAAATGTATTACAGGAAAACACACATTGCCATTAATCTCCCTTCTTTGAACACACTTAGCCCCTTGTTCTTGCCACTTTGTGAAGAAGTTCTGGAAGTTGTCTTTCATGAGTGTCTTTATGAGATGTTGCTGCTGAGCACCTGCCAACTGAAAAGCAGGCTCATAGAAACATTACAGCATATCTTCATCAACCTTATTCACCATATATGGTACCATGCAACGTCTAGCTTGTTCCTAAAGTCAAAATGACCATGAAATGTACACATTTTGAATTGATTCATAATACCAAGGTAGCCACAAGAGCACAATTAAGAACACAAAAGAGGACTTCCAGAATTGCTTCAAAAAGTGCCAAAAATGATGGGATAAGTGTACTCAAAGCAAGAGGGAGTATTTTGAAGGAAATTCATGGCAACATGTCTTTCTTTTTTTTTTTTTTGTCGTTGAGACAGGGTCTCACTGTGTAGTTCAGGCTGGCCTTAAACTCCCCGTGTAGCCCAGACTGGCCTTAGAACTCATGGTGATCCTCCTGCCTCAACCTCCTAAGTACTGGAATTACAGATGTGCACCACCATGCCCAGCATGGCAATCTGTCTTTCATTATAATAACTTTTTAAAGTTGAAATTTTTACTGTATTTTTAAATACCTCACATACGCTATTTGAGGTAGCAAAGTAGGAAGCATAAATATTTAAAAGTGGAAATGTTAGGCAAAAAAATGACATATATACCTATCAGATGTATTTCCACAATATAGTCTAGCCAATCCTCAATTATCCCCCTTAAAAAGAAGTAGATTGCAGTACTAATTATATTTAGTAGCCCCCAAATCGTCAGTTTCGATTTTACTTTTCTCCCTAGTGCCACTTTCCATTACCCCTTGTTAGTTACACAGGCTCACTAATAGCAAAATCCACATAGGTACATTTCTCTACTTCTGATACAGATATTTATTGGCAGAACTCCTGAATGGTTAGTAGTCCACCGTATTTTTCCTCATGATAGAAATTAGAGATAAGAGTCTTCTTAGAGCTGTGTCATCTCTCTATAAGCAAATTTATGTCATGAGTGGCTGCTGTATTAGAATGGTGCTTCAGTTTACAGTAATTATTTTTACCATTTTAACTGGTACATTTGAAAAGGAAAAATTTTTTTAAATGTTACCTACTTTAAAAGTTATCAAGGCTATTGTTATTACTTAGGTTGTTGGCATTTGAACTAAGCAATACAGCCATGTATAAATTTTTTTTTTTTTTTTTTTTTTTTTTTTTTTTTTTTTTTTTTTTTTTTTTTTTTTTTTTTTTTTTTTTTTTTTTTTTTTTTTTTTTTTTTTTTTTTTTTTTTTTGGTGGAGGGGTTGAACTCAGGGCCTTAGGCTTGCTAGGCAAGTATTGTACCACTGAGCTAAATCCCCAGCCCCTAAATTTCATTTTTTATTTGAAGTGCTTTCTTTGAACTGTAGGCCAGTTCTCTTTAAAAGTCAATGGGTTATGCTGCTTGTGAATGAAAATTATTTGTAACCTTGAAGAGCCCTAGACTTGTTTTACCTTTAGTGACATAAAAACTTGTTTTTTATATTTTCCCTGAAAATATCTTATATTTCTTCTGTTTCTATGGTGAAATTAATTGCCCCCAGAATATACTAAAGTATTTCCTTTATAGGTCTTTGTGTCCCTCCTCCTGCCACTTTTTACTTTTTGAAGGGAGCTTACTACCTATAACTCGTTTTAATTAAAAAAAAAATTGAAAACATTACAGTTAAGAGTTTTTTGTCCTATTCATAACAAAACAGTAATAGGAGAAATTAAGCCAGCTCATTCTTCTTTGAGTTTTTGGTTAGAACACTTCACAGAGGACTTTCTGTAGAGCCTGTCATTCCTGATGCCATTAACTGCTTGAAGTCTATTTTCCAAATCATCTCTTATAGTATTGTAAACTCAGGATACCTGAATGGGCAGCTAAACGAAAATGTTGTTTTGAATACATAATACAGATCAGAAGAAACTGAGATTTTGCCTTGCTCCTTTAACTCATCCTTAGGCCTACTTTTAAAAAGTCAGAATAGAGTGCCAGGTCATGAACATTAATTCTCTCTTCTCAAATATACCAGTTTGTTGAGGTAAACTATAAAAAACATTTCTTTTAATTTACTTTCCATTCATACTTTGAATATATTTTGTTTCCTGTTAAACGCAAACTGGATAATTTCAGTATCTTTTTACTTATGTCATCATTTTAAGTTTCTTACATTGGACTCAAATTGTCTTTCAGTTGCTAAAAAAAGATTGGTCCTTGTGTTGCTTTGCTCTTTTTGTTTTGCCTTTTGAGACAGGGTAGTTCAGGCTGGCCTTGAACTCACCGTGTAGTCCAGGCTGTCCTTGGACTTAGGGTGATCCTCCTGCCTCAGCCTCTGAGTACTGGGTTCACAAATGTGCACCACCAAACTGATGTTTTTAAACAAGGCATTTGCTTTATAATAGAAGGCATGTTCTATTAGATGAGTTTAATGGTTTTTTTTGTGTTTTGAGGGGGTGCTAGGGATTGAATTTAAGGCTTTGTGCTTGTTAGGCAAGGACTTTACCACTGAGCCAGAGCCCCAGCCCCCACATTCTTTTTTTTTGGCGGGGGGGGGGGGACAAAGGTCTCACTGCATATTCCAGGCTGGCCTCAGATTTATGGTGATCCTTCTGCCTCAGCCTCCCAAGTGCTGGGATTACAGGCATGCATCACCATGCCTGGCTTTTTCCTTCATTCTTAAATTTTAGAGATGTTGATATCATTTTGCTGCATGGACACATGCATCTGTTTCATGTGACCAAATGTAATAGATTCACGTCCAAAAGAGAGATTACCAAAAATTATGGATAAACCTTGTTTTCTTTAAAGTAGTAGTTTCCAAACCTTTAAAAATCTGCCAGAACTCTTTTTCAAGTAGTATCTTAACTCTGGCACCGCAATTAAAAAAAGAAGATTTAAAATGTTATTTCTCCACTTCTGATGCGTACTTAAAAAGTTAATGAGTGAAAACACTGGCGCTTACATGGCCATCACAACCTGATCTCATCCTCGGTGCTCCCAGTGTGTGTTTTGGTTGCCCAGTATCAAGAAAATCTTAATGCCTTTGAGATAAGTAACTGTTGCTGTGGCCCTACTGCCGTTTATTAACAGCTGCCATGCAACTTCAGCCAACTTCTCAGTTATATAAAAATAACAAGAAAAGATATATCCATTGGTCTGCACAGAAACCAGGCTGCCTGGCTTTTTTGGTGGGGGAGGGTACTGATATTTGAACCTGGGGCCTTGTATATGCTAAACATAAACTTTACTACTGGGCAACACAACCAGCTAGTCTTTTCTTATTTATTACTATGCCTCCAAATACTCTCTTAAATATAACAGGTGCTCAGTTACTTGTAAATATGGCACAAAGAAATTAATTGACCTAGTAGCATAGTATTCCATAGTGTACTGCATTTTGATATATACACATGTTTATATGTGAATTACTATTTTAAGTAAATATATGTGAAGTTTGGATAAATTGTTTATGGAACTCCTAAAGTACCTCAGTAGAACTGGATTAAACACAGCTCAGCTTGAAACTGAATTTTTATATATAATGTGTGTGTGTGTGTGTGTGTGTGTGTGTGTGTGTGTGTGTGTACAAACAGAGAGACCATAGAGATGGTGAACAGAGTCTCAGCTCAAGAGGTTTTCAAAATATAGTTCTTTTATTCTATCTCTCTCTAAAGGCCCATCTTGTAAACAGTTTGACATTTACATTAAACCTAGAAATATACATTCAGCTGTTAGGTTTCGTTGTTACTTTTGTTTTATTTTCTGCTTTCGGGTTTTTAGTTTTCTCTCTGTTATCAACTGAAAACAGATTAAGAAGAGAAAAATGTTTAAAATAAATCATTTTGCTAGGTGTGGTGACACACACCTGTAATCCCAGCACTCAGGAGGCTAAGGCTGAAGATCATTCCAATTTCAAGGAAATTGGGCTACATAGTGAGTTTAAAACTAGCCTGGATTACATAACAAGACCCTGTCTGAAATACCAAAAGTGGACAAGGGCATCATTTTGTATACAAAATTTGAAGTTTGGGACTTTTTTCTCTCTTGTCCAAATAAGACCAGATTATATACTTAATACAAATATACCCTACCTTTATTATTAAAAACTTACCTAAGTTCAGGGGTCTACCAAAGTTTTTTGTGTTTTGTTTTTTGTTCTCCCATCTGTAAATGTATTTGTCTGATCAATGATGTTTTAATTGTCTTTTCTATTTAGATTTGTGATTTTGGATTAGCCAGAGTGGAAGAACTAGATGAATCCCGTCATATGACTCAGGAAGTTGTTACTCAGTATTATCGGGCTCCAGAAATCCTGATGGGCAGTCGTCATTACAGCAATGCTATTGACATCTGGTCTGTCGGATGTATCTTTGCAGAACTACTAGGTCGAAGAATATTGTTTCAGGCACAAAGTCCCATTCAGCAGGTACGATTTCACTTTCATGGCTTTAGAAAACTTTCAGTTCTATTATAGACCTGAAGGAGAATGCCATCCTGCACACGTCTTGGGTTTATTTGTTGTACAGTCTAATTTGCTTTTAGCAAATTCAGGTTCACTTAAAATTCAGAAAGTTATAAAGCCAAACATTAGAGAGAGATTCATTTTGTAACTTACGAGCCTATTAGAGGAAGTGTTGACTTTATTACACACACTGATGTATAGCAACAGACTGCTGTAACAATTTGCACAGGTGTAATCTTCCGTTGTTAGAGGCTGCTGTTCTTTGTAACTGAATGGCTCTGACTTGAAAATGTATTTGATGACTTAATGTACTTATGCAGTGTGCTCAGAATATAAATTTTTAGTGTTGATTTCTTTAAATCTGCACATCTAGAAAAATTTATAATCTTTATTATTGGGCTAAAACATTTAATATGGCAGAATACACCAGGAGATGATTAAAATACAGCTTTAAGAAATCATTCATGGCTGAAGATATGTGTAGCTCAGTGGTAGACCATGTGCTTAGCATTCATGAGGGCCTTGGTTCAGTCCCTAGCACCATAAAAGGAAGAAAAGAAAAGGAAAGAAAAGAAAAGAAAAGAAAAGAAAAGAAAAGAAAAGAAAAGAAAAGAAAAGGAAGGAAGGGAGGGACAGTGGGAGGAAGGAGGGGAGGAAGGGAGACAGAGGGAAAGAGGGAAAAAGAGACTATTCGTATTACTTTGTCTTTTTAATTACCTTTATGCTAATTTGTTAATACACATATTTTCTTGGGCTATATCATAAATATTTTTATTCTTAAGCTTTAACAGTATTCTTTGCATGAAAATATGTAACAGCAATGAGCCCAAGTTGTGGAATCATTGGTTCAAAACCTAACTCTGCCACTTACTAATGGTTACATCTTGGGCAAGTTAGTTAACCTCTTATCCTCATTTATTTATTTGGTTGGAGGGAACTCTCTAACACTGCCCATAAAGTACCAAACCTGAAAATAAGTCATGGCACATAATAAGCGCTCAGTAAATGTTAGTAATTATGATGCTGTTGGTGTGCCAGGATGTCTTAGTTACTTTTCATTCATTGCTGAGACAAAATACCCGACACCCAAAGTTAGGGGAAGAAAGGTTTATTTAGCTCACAATTCATAGAGGTTTCAGTCCACAGTCAGCTGGATCCAAGGCAGGGTGGCATGACAGACAGGCAGAAGGCAGCAAGGTAAGCAAGCGGGTAAGCAAGGGATGCAAATAAAGAGTAGGCAAGCCTCTTCCTGTCCCTTATATTTTATCCAGGCTATCTGCCTTTAGGGTGGGTAGCACTTCCACCCTTAATCCCAGCACCCTTAATCCCAGTATCACATCCTTGATCCCAGCAGAATTATACCAAACCAATCAGTGGACTAATTTAGTAATCACACACTCTAGATCCAGCCACCTCTGAAAGCACCCTACCTATGACCCCCTGAGGCTTTGGGGAGACATCTAGACACAAACCATAACACAGGATGTTAGGGATACAGCAGTAAGTAAACAAAGTTATTCCTACCTTTGTGAAACTTTGATGTGAGGCATAAATAATACAAGCCAGGCATAGTGGCACACACCTGTAATCCCAGCACTCGGGAAGCTGAGGCAGGAAGATCACAAATTCGAGGCCAGCATGGGCTACATAGTGAGTTCAATGCCAGCCTGGACTACATAGTAAAACCTTGTCTCAAAAAACATAAATAAATAAACAAACAAACTAATATATGCTTCCAAATAATGATAAATTCTAAGAATGAAAAAAATATATACCAGATTAGGGATACAGAATGATGGGGAGCAAGGCTGCAATAAAGGATTGTCTGAAAGGTTAACATTTCATCCACATTAAATGAGAGAATAGGAAACTGAAAAAGAGTATTCTAAGAAGAAGGACAACACAACCATTATAATAATGCCCCCGAGGAGAAAAAAATGTAGCACGTTGGAAGGATGATCAAATCAAGGAAGAGCCTGTGTGGCTAGGATATGATGTCAGAGGAAAGGAGAAAGAGCCTGCCCATGGTGACGTGATAAGGACTTGGGATTTTACTGTAAGTATAATGGAAAGTGTTTTGAGCAAGGAGTGTTATGGCTTAATGTTTCACATTAACTACTGTGTAACTTTATAAATAATTCATGCGCTTGACCCAAGACAAAATCATTTCTTTTATGCTCTTTCTACAAAGAATTGTTAACTAATGTTAGAAACTATATATGCTGTGGTAAACACTTACATTTATTCCTCTAATATTCAAAATTTTTAAGGTTTACTTCTCAAAAATTGATACTATTGGTAAAATATTACCAGATGCATATAATGCATAACCTAATGTTGATACTATTAACTATCAACTTTACTGTTCAATTTCTTTAGAAAATAGAGTATAACAGACTTACATGTTAAGACTATTAGGTCTGAATACGAGCTGTCATAAACTGAATTTGACTCTTACCTTACATGCAGAAAAGCTTAAATAAAAAATAATAATAGGGGTTGGGGATTTAGCTCAAGTGGTAGAGCACTTGCCTAGCAACCCGAAGGCCTTGAGTTCGAGCCTCAGCACCAAAAATAATAATAATAATAATAATAGAGATACTCAAATTCTATATCTTGAACAAGTATCTTGGGTTGATGTTGAAAAGAATATGTAAAGGAAAGCCAGGTAACTGGATTGGAATTCAGGTACCTCATTTGGTAAGTATATAGGTCTTGAGCTTGCCAGTCTAACATAGCCTTTAAAGGAGTATTCATGTCTGTTTATTGTCATTATGTTTTAGGGTGAGAAATCCAGGTATGAAACAGAAAATCTAACTTGTTTAAGAAAGTAGTTGTCTTCTGTTTCATTTCTCTGTATCTTTAAGAAATAAGTACCCTAAGTACTAAACTAGCAGCAGACTTCATAATAGATATGACCCATTTTGGACAATGTTCTGATTGTTTCCCTAAGTGAGTCGTTTCCTTCTGCCATTAGTGTGGTGGTTGGAGACCTAAAAGTATCACTTCCACACTTTTCCCAGAGAAAAGTGTGTAAGAGGTCTTTCCTCTGTGGAAAGCAAGCTTCTCAAGTATCTCCATTATCCTGGATGGCAGTGAAGCTAATGGATACCCCATGGTTTAGATAAGTGCAGAAAATAGTCTTCTTTCGATAAGAATTTCCCATCCTGGAGGGATCCAAATAAAATGCTATTGTTAATTAGGTTATGTTGTTAGAACAGTTGTTGCATTGCAGAAAATTCGTAAGGTAGTTTGCTACCTACAAAGCCTTGTTTCCAGGAGACCATTTTATTGGTCTCATTTATTTCCCCAGCTAGCTAAATGTGACCTTATTCAGTATCAAAGTTTTTTAAGTACCACAGTTTTCTGCCAGTGTAAGAGATTTGTAGCATGACTAGAATGTAAAGGTTGTATACTGGCCCAAACATTGAGAGCTTAGCTTTCATTTCAGACATGATTGCCTTGAGTATTTATGAAATCACACATGTCTGATTTATGGATTAGCCTGTTAATGAGCTTGAATCCATTTGAAGCATCAGAATCCATTCATTAACTATTTGAAAAATACAGTCGTTAGCCACCATGAGAAGAGCATTTAAGCTCTACAAGGATCATAGATGCTGTGGTATTAGGACAACAGGGCTCTGGCCTTTGCATACCACACTTGCCAGAATATGCTCCCTTCTTTCTTTTTCTTTTTAATTACATGGATTCCTAATAAATATCCTTTCTGGTTTGTTTGTTTGTTCATTTGTTTGTTTAATAGGCCAGAAAGTAAAAGTAGAGTATTCTGTCAGTTAATCTAGAGCTTGTTTGCTTTAAGGTTTTTCCCCAGATAGGATCCTTGTTTCTTTTTTTTTTTTTGTGGTGCTGGGAATCGAACTCAGGCCCTTGTGCTTGCAAGGCAAGCACTCTAATCACTGAGCTGAATCCCCAGCCCCAGGATCCTTGTTTCTGAGGCTGTGATTTAAAAGTATTGAAAGCTTGTTTCCGTGTGCTTACCTACCCATCTCTTCTCTTGTAGTTGGATTTGATCACAGATCTGTTGGGTACACCATCACTGGAAGCCATGAGGACGGCTTGTGAAGGCGCAAAGGCACACATACTCAGGGGTCCTCATAAGCAGGTAAAACAAGGGGCAGGGGATCCACTAACTGTGGGGGCAGGAATTCTCTTCCAAAAGAATAATTTATTGAGAATTTTTAAACAGAGGAATTGTAGGTTTTACTTAAAGAAGAAAATGTTCAAATTTTGCAAACCAAATAAAATACAGTCATTCTCAGTAGCACAGGAGAAAATGCGTATCTAGTA